>PVHT021183523.1:19440312-19493937 GCA_004024745.2 Catagonus wagneri
CTGCTAAGAATTTAGAAGCTCATCCTGCCTATCCTTCACTCTTGGGTTGATCTCAGCTCTTACCCTGGTCTTGATTCCTGAGTTGCCAATGGGAAAAATCTCAGCAGGCTCCAGTAGTATGATGATGAGAGAGACAACACCCTCCACATTCCCGCTCCAGTCTCTTTTCTCCAGGGTGTCCCCAAGGGGCCTACTTCTACTAACAAAGCCCCCTCTAGTGTCCTGGGTCTTGTGATCCCTATTGAGCCCCTGACTGAGGAACCTTGCTCAAGCCACTTGTTTCTCTGCCTCTGTCCTCAGAGCTCTCTTGGCCATAAGGATAGAAAAGATAAGTATCTTTCAGAGGGAGCAGGGAGAAGGTCAGCCAGAGGCTAGATAGGTCCTCACCTGTGAAGCCAGTCTGTCTGGTAGGTGGGTGTGCCTCGAAGATCTCAGGCTCCTGGGGAAGGAGGGCGAGCAGGGGGGTTCTCTGCAGCCCTCTAAAGCTGTCCTTGGCATACCCTACCCCTGCCCCAGGCCTGTTCCTGCCCGCCTTCACTTTTCTCTCTCCAAATCACACCAGTGACCACCACACTGAACCACATATAGTTCTCACACCTCCACATCTTGCTCATGATGCTGTTCATCTGGCCAATTCCTGTTTGTCCTTCAAAATTCTGTCTAAGGGTCATAGTCGTTGGAGGGCCTTCCTTCAAGCTTGCAGTCTGGCCTGGGAGCTCCTACCTGAGTTTCATGTATTGGTACACCTAAAGCCTCACGTCAAGTGAAAGTTAATTTACAGTCACTTCCTTGAGGGCACACTGTGCTTTGTCTCAGTTCCTGGGTGGTGCCCCATGTCTGGCATAGCCTCTGATACCTGTGGAGCTCAGAACTGGTTGAACAAATGAATGACTAAAGGACTGCAAAACAATGAATCCAGGGCATTCATTCATTCATTCATTCATTCCCAACAATAATAAAATAAATGAAAAAAAGAACAAGATACCTTCTTGATCACTCTGGGGATTTCTCCTAGAATTAGACTTGCAGACATAAGCAAAGATGGAACCAGGATGTTAATTTTGGCGCTATTTGAAATAGTGAAAAGTTGGAAAAAATCTAATGAAAACTCAATATAGAGCTGGTTAGATAGATAATGGAACATTCATGCCATGGACCATGACATAGCCATTAAAAAGAACACAAGGATCCGGGTTCCTGTTGTAGCTCAGCAGTAATGAATCTGACTATATCCATGAGGACGCAGGTTCGATCCCTGGCCTCGCTCAGTGGGTTAAGGATCAGGCTTTGCCGTGAGCTGTAGTGTAGTATGCAGACACAGCTCGGATCTGGCATTGCTGTGGCTGTGGCGTAGGCCAGCAGCTACAGCTCTGATTCAACCGCTAGCCTTGGAACTTTTATATGCCAAGGCTGGGGTCCTAAAAAGAGGGAAAAAAAATACCCAAGCATCCTCCCACATTGCTGGTCGGGCTCTACAATGGTGTAGCCACTGTGGAAAACTGTGGTAATTCCTCAACATGTTAAACATAGAGTTACCATGTGACCCAGCAATTCTACTCCTATATTCTACCTATATACTTAGGTATATACTCAAAAGAAATGAAAACATACGCCCACACAAATGTAAATGAATGTTCATAGCAGCATTATTTATAATAGTCAAAAGGTGCCAACAGGTAGAAGCAACCCAAAGTCCATCAACTAATAAACAGAGAAACAAAATGTGGTCTATCCAGACAAGAGAATATCTTTCAGCAGCACTAAAAAGGAAGGAAGTATTGATAAAATCTAAATATGGATGAACTTTGAAAACATGCTGTATAAAGAAGGCAGTCACAAGAGCCACATATGGTGTGATTCCAATGATATGAAAAGGCCAAAATAAGCTAATCTGTAAAGAGTCAGAAAGTAGATTAGTGGTTGACTAGGGCTCAAGGAGTTAGGGGAAATGAGAGTGACTATTAATAGGTACGGCATATCTTTTTAGGGTGATGGAAATGTTCTAAAACTTATTATTATGATTGATTGTACAATCCTATGATATACCAAAAAATGAGGAAGATCTGTATTGTTAAGACATGGCTGGGCATAAAAATCATATTTCAGAACAGTGGGTTTAATATGCTCCCCTCTATACAAAGTATACATATGAAGAGAGTGCTATTATTATAAAAGAAAGTCTGAGATGGTACACACCAAGCCATTCACAGGGTTACCTCTAGTTGGTCAGATTTGTGCTTGGGGGCTTTCATGTTTTATTTTATATGCTTTTAGCATTTGCTTTTTATTACAAATATGACCTGCTTTTGACATTTTTGAGCAAGAAGGAAAGTAAAAGCATGTACGGGCCCCACACAAAGCTCAGGCCCTAGAGCCCCCTTGCCTCACGTCAAAAGAAAGGGGGTCCCAGGAGGCCACAGAGGGAAATGGGGCATGGCTGCACACAGATTCTGAGATGACAGAGCTATGGTTGAGTGGCCTTCTCAGTGGGAGAGCAGGACAGCAGAGCCTGGGTCTTTTTATCTCTGATCTCATGCAGGGCCAGAAGCCTGCCCTGGGACAGAAATTGTTTATGGATTGCGTAGGTAAAAGATTCACACCTAGCGAACCTAGGGTCCAAAATGCAAAAAGTACAGCAAGTACACTACCCTGCAGCCTCCCTCCCCCCAGCCCTCCTCCAAAGCAACCAGAAGCTTCTCACTCATCTAAATAGGTGGACACTATACACACAGCTCTTTTACTATGAACAAAAAGCTATCTCCTTCATTGCAGAGCCTCCCTGTACCCCACAAAGTCACATGGGCAGCAGCAGTAGCCACGCTCTATGAATTAGCCTCAGTTAATGGACATTTAGATTGTTCCTGAATGCATGCTTTTAGAGGCCTACCGTCTCTTATCCAAACCACTGAGGTTATTCTAGAGTTCAGAATCGATTTATATTTAGAAAGGCAGTTCAGTACATATTCCATATATTATGAAACACCCTAATAGGATCTAAGACAGCACGCTGTAATCAAGCACATTAATATTTCCACTGTAAACATGTATGACAACTGAAATTAATAAAGCACATTAATATTTCTACTGTAAACATGTATGACAACTGAAATTAATAAAGCACATTAATATTTCTACTGTAAACATGTATGACAACTGAAATTAATAAAGACTATAAATGGTGTTATCAAGTTTTGATAGGAAATGAGTTTATGCCAATCTGAGGGGAAGACTCCCAGTTTTCAGAATTTTTTGTCAGTGGGGACCTGCTGAATAACACAGGGAATTCTACCAAATATTCTGTGATAATATATGTGGGAAAAGAATCTGAAAGAGTATAGATGTGTGTACGTGTATAATTGAATCACTTTGCTGTACAGCAGAAATTATCACAACCTTGTAAATCAACTATACTTCACTAAAACTTAGGAAAAGTAAAAACAAAACAAAAACATTTTGGCTTTCAGAATTGCAGGGGAGGCTTTGTGGAGCTCGAATAATGCTGCAATGAGTAACTTGGGATACACATAATTTTGCAACTTTACAAGTATACCCATAGGATACATTTCTAGAAGTGGAGATGCTGGATCACAGGCCATGTTCATTTGTGATTTTCATAGATTTTGCTAGAATAATGACCATTGTTCTTCCTTGCCTGTGAGCCGCTGTACATTACCGTTTTCCAAATACTTGCACTTTTGTCTAACTTTGAGGGCAATGAAAATTCTTCCTCTCTCCCTCTCTGCACAAAGCTACACTTAGAGTCTCGGAACTGGGGAGTGAGAGAGCCTGAGCTTTGCTCTCAGAGACAGCAGGGCCATCCCCTCCCATCAGCTGAGCAAGTTAACTGTATCCATCTTGAGCTTCCCTTTCCTCTTCTACAGACAATCTGCCTCCATGACAGTCCCTCCTCTTTTACCTCTCTCCTCTCTTTCTTGCTGTCTTCTCTCCTGCCCACCCCCAGCTCCTGGGCCTGGGCTTTGCCCTCTCCCCCAAAGGAAAAAGAGTCCAGGCCAACAGAAAGAAAGGTCCACAGGCTTTTTAATGGTGCGATGGCTACTTCCCTTCCAAGACCCGATCTAAACATGACAGCGGCTTCCGGGGTGTTGGGTGGGAGTGAACAGGTGCAGGGTGGACAGAGGCCATGCAGTGACTAGGAGGGGGTAGGGGAGGGTACATTCTGTTTGGCATGTAAACATTCTTCAGCGGCTTCCCTGGGGGAAGAGGAAGTGCAACTCCCTGCCCCCAACCCCATGCCCACCAGGGCTGGTCCCTGGAGCTGAGAAGACTTAGCAAGCCAGACTCCTGCAAGGAGCCAGGAAAGGGGCAGCCCATGTGTTTGGGGGCACGGCCCCTCTCCTGCACCCTCTTCGTGCACAGTGCAGCTTGGGGAAGGGAGGCATGTTCTGGGGTGAGCAGACCTGCATCTGAGCCAGTGACACAGGCTGTGGCGATGGGGAGGTGCTGGAGGGGTGTGGTGGTGGTGGGGGATGACACTCTTGTAGAGAAGGGCTTGGTGGGGCGAGTAGGTGCTCAAGGGAGAAGAGGCTGCAGCTGGGATGGGGGCACTGGAAGGTGTGGTTTCCTTTGCCCTGGATCCTTCCAGGGGAAAGGAGCAGAGTCAGCCCCCTATCCCCCTCCCACACTTGCCCCTTCCCCCCTCCCCCTCAGTGACATTCAATGACACAGAGCCTGAGGTCACTTGGGAGCCCTAGGGAGGTCTGAAATCCCAAGGGCAGACAAGGTTTTGCGTTGCTGCCCAGCTCCAGTGCTGGATGAAGCTGGGGGATGGGATGGGCCCGGGGCTCTCTCAGGCCGCCCCCTTTTCCTCCCAACACCAAACCAGGGTGTTGTTGGTCCTAGGGTAGGGGTGAGGCTGGGGGCCCTACATTCACAGTTCGGTTGGTGGCAAGGAGCAGGCCCAGGACCTGGGCACCAGGAGTCATGCCCCGGTCCCCACCTGGCACAAGCTGATTGTCATTCGGAGAAGCTCTAGGTGGGAAGGAGTGACCCCTGCTCCACTCCCTCTGCTGGACCCAGAGGGCAGTAGAGGCCTTGGGAGGGTCTCGGGTTGACAAAGAGGGCTCTGTCCGGAGAAGTTTCCTGAGTGTTCTGGGAGCATCTGCGTCAGCATGGGGTGGATCTTGAAGGCTGTCCACCCTGGAGTTCTCCCCTGGACTGGTCTGCAGAGAAGCCACCACCTTGGCATGGAAGCAGCTGCCCTAGTCTGCTGACTCTCCATCAGGGCCTTCAACTGGCGCCCCCAGGCTTCTCTTGGGGCCAACTTCCTCATGGGTATCCTTCTTAGTGATGGTGGCTGGATGCTGCCCCCGGGCATGCTGGGCCTTTCTTCCTCTTCCCGTAGTTGTCCTGCCTTGCTCTCTGTTACCCAGGGAAGAACAGGGGCCAGGCCAAGGAACACAGGTTGTGAGTGCTGAGGATGGAGGAGGCCTGCAGGGGACCTGTCCCAGATAGGCAGAGTTGGCTATCCCTTCTGCAGCCCCTTGGCCCAGATGTAGGCAGTTGAGGCTGATAATGAGTTGGGATGAGCACTGCAGGAGCCAGACCCAGGAGGAGGCCCCATATCTGTTCGTGGATCTGCAAAGCCCTCACCCTCTGAAGGGACTGCTAAGCTGCATGGGTTGGGATTAGGACAAGAGGGGACAGGCTGAAGGGTAAGCTGGGGTGCTGGGGACTGGGGCTAGACCCGTAACACAAGCATCATACAATCTGGAAGTTAGAAGGGCCTTTCTGCTTTGAGTCCAGGGGGCAGCTGTCTGTTTCTGCTCTCTCTGCCCACTGCAGGAGATGATGGCCTGATCCCGCCCACTCCCCACAGCCAGGAGGACAGGGAAAGTGACCCTGCCAGAACTGAGTCCCTGAATCTCCAAGAGGCCAGCGCAGAGATGATAACCAGCCATTCTCCACCTCTGCTGAATTCAGGAGAGAGGGAAGCTGGCTGAAATTGCAGTAGGCAGGATTGAGGTTAGATGGCAAGAAGGAATTCCTGATGGTGAGGGATCCTGAGCACTAGATCAGGGGACCAAGGGAGGGTGTGAAACCTTTTTAAAAGCTCCCCTCCGACTTCCCACTGGGAAACACTTGCCCAGGAAGGCAGCCCACACACATTTGATGGTTCCCACTCAAACTCAGGGGGAGGGAGTGTTTGCACCCTGGAGGTGCAGGGGAGCACCCTCTCCCCATTACCTGCCCATTGCCTCCCACTGGGTGTCCAGGATGGTGCTGATTCTGGGGCAGCTCAGACCTGTCTCCTTACACTTGCCTAGACCAGCAGTTCCGTAGGTCTCACCTCCCCAACCCCAGTCTGGCAGCTGAGAAGAGGCCTTTAGAGCTCCCAGGAGACTGTGGGATTAGCCCTCAGGGGAGGCGGGAGCCTTCACTTCTGGAATTTGAGGCTGCCTTTCTAAAAAGAGGGGGTTTTGGGTGGAGGAGGGTCAGGAAGAGGGAAAGGCGCCACAGGATGTGTAAGCAGAGTTCCCTGGGGGAGCTTGGAGAGCAGCAGAGGCCTGGTGGGTGAGCGGGCATCCGTTAGTGGAGTCCTTGGTGAAAAGTGGCTGAGCCTTCCCGGGGCGGAGGGTGGGCCTGCCCCACCTGACTGGCAGCAGGGGGAGGGGCGGAGACGAGGAAGGATGGGGAGGCGGGCGCTCCCACACGTGGCACGGCGCCCCCATGGGCGGGGCCCACCAGTGGGGCGCGGCGTGTGCTGGCGCGCGTCCTCGCGGGTGCAGGCGGGAAGTTGGGGCCGCGGGTGGCGCGCGTCAGGCGCGTAAGGCTGTGCTGGGAGCTGTTCCAGTGTGGCCGGCGGTGGGTGGGGGCCGGGGCGAGGGTGGGGGGCAGCGGAGAGCCGCTCACGTCATTATCTGGCTCCGGCCCGGCCCTCCACGACCCCCGCCCGGCCTTTGGTTGCTGCGCGCTGAGTCTGGAGTTTCCCTCTGGGTCCTCTCTTGGGGGCCCCCGTGGAGGGGGTGCCATCAGGCTGGGCCCGGGCCTGAGGGGCGCCCCGGGGTGGGGGCACCCCAGGCCGGGCCTGGTGCGAGGGAGAGGGGCTCTCCTTGCGGGACAGGGACCGGCTCCGGGGGGATGGGCTGGGGTGGTGCACCGCAGAAGCGGGGAGGCCGGGACTGCGCGGGGCTGGGGGCCTTGTGCCGGCTTGGGCTCGCCCTGGACCCGGGCCTTGGCCAGGGGGCTGTTTGGGCCGGAGATCAGCAGCGGTGGCCGTCCCTGGGGGCTTCTGCAGCTGGAGCCTTAAGGCAGGAGAAAAGAAGAGGGCAAAGAAACAGAAGGAGAGACATTTTCAGAATTTCCTGGGCCCTGAGCCCCAGAGTCCTGCATCCTCAGAGCTGGTTAAGACTGAGGACACCATGGCGCAGATGGATAAACTGAGACCTGGTGCCCCATCCTCCAGGGCAGGACCTCTAAGGGTCACACGCTCCCAGGTGGCTGCCAAAAGCGCTTGCTGCAGGCTTTCTTTGATGTTTCTGTTTCATCTTTAAAACGTGCATGGATTTTACATTCTACTATATACACGTTTATATTAATATGAATAATGTTTTCTCCCAACTACTCTGGCCTTTATCCTTTGGCCTCAAATGCCCAGTGGCACACCAGAGGCTGTGTGTGGACCTCGCTGGCCCCCACCAGCCTTTTCCAAGTCTAGCCTCCTTGGCACTCTTCCAGAGACCCTCTCTGCTACCACTCCCTTGAGCCCAGTGACAGGGCTGGGACCTGAGCCAGAAAAGAGACTTAGCTGAGAAGGTGGTGGACAGGAGATGTGGCTAAGGATCTTTCCTGAATTATCAATAGCCCCTGACCTTGGCTCCAGGGAAGCCTCTGCTGATGGAGGCCTTCTGCGGTTACCCTCTCCCACCCTGGGACTGGCAGTGGTTCCTCACCTGCTGGTGATGGCTGTGTCAGATGCTGGGGTTGCTCCATGGGGTCTGTCAGGGGGCTGCTGGGCTGCGGCAGGTGTGGGCATGCGGATGCTGATGGGGCGGGGGATCCGGCTCCGGGTGGCAACTGCCCGCCCAGCTTTCCTAGGCACTGCAGGCTCAGAGGCAGGCGTGTCCTCCTCAGAGCCCGTGCCAGAGAGCGTCTCAGAGGCGCGGCGCTGCTCCTCACTAGAAGAGGACGAGGCCCCAGAGGCCAGCCGCAACAGCAGGCAGCCCTGTCTCTTCTCCATCACTAGCCGTGCCAGGTCCTGCTGGGGTCGGGCCCTCTTGCCCCACCGCTCTTTGGCCGACAGTGAGCCCGAGGGCTCGGAGCCAGTGTCCTCCTCAGACAGCAGGACAGGGATTCGGCTCCTGGGGCGAGGGCCTGGCATGGCATGGCGACTGGGGGAGATGGTGGCCAGTTTCTCGGGGCCTGGCTCAGGCAGGGATGCTGGGGCTGGCCCATCAGCAAGGGCTGGGCCATTGGGTAGTGAGTCCATGGCCACCTCCAAGGGGCTGTCCCCCAGAGGGCCTGACAGGGCAATGCCATTCTCTAGGGCCACGGAGGCCCCCTCCTCTGCAACCCTCCCATCAGAGGGCACCTCCAGGCCCAGCTCACCCTCTGCGCTGAGCTCCTCAGACCGGGAGGCTTGTCCACCGGAAGACATGACATTGAGGTGGGTTTTTTCCGCAATGTGCACAAAGGTCCTCTCAACTTTGGTGAAGGGTGAGGAGGTGACGGCCACTCCCCCTGCCCCTGTGGTCACTGCCCCAGCCCCTGGCACCGGCCCGGAACCAGGGGGCTTGGGCTCAGACTTGAGGACTGAAGACAGGGTGCCTGGTTCAGACACGTCCAGTTGGCTGCCAGTGGGCTGGGGCCGCTCGTGCTGAGGCGTGAGGGCAGCCAGAGTGCCCAGGTCAGGGTCAGGGGCCAAGTCTGCAGTGACAGGCGACTTCTTCATGTCGCCAGGGGAGACGAGCACCAGTGTTTTGGAGCCCTCCTCAGGCTCCAGGTCCCCGTCGGCCATTGAGGCCCGTCCCCTGGACTCCTTCTGATCGTCGGCCAGCAGTGTGGATGGGGCACCCTCCTGGCTCCGGTCTGTGCTCCTCTCGCTCCCCTCACTGCTGGATCCACTGTGCGGCCCCAGCACCTCCCCCAAGGCCACTACCTCTTCCTCGTCCTCGTCCTCCTCCTCTTCTTCCTCCTCCTCCTCTTCCTCCTCTTCCTCCTCCTCTTCGTCCTCTTCCTCTTCCTCCTCCTCTTCCTCCTCCTCTTCCTCTTTCCCATTAGTTTGAGGCTGAACAGGAGCCAGTGAGACCTGGGGGGCGGTGAGTAGCATGTGCGAGAAGCCCACCCTGCGGACCCTGTTGAGCAGCCGAGCGCGTTCTCGGTAATCAGAGAGATCCTTCTTGAAGTCCTGGTAGGGCAGGCTCAGGGGCACAGCTCTTGGGAGACCGTTCACCTCAAATGGGGGCGCCACAGAGAACACCTGCAAGGGGTACACACAGCGACCCACTGTGGTCAGCCTCACCCCCCGGGCCAGAGAAGGCCTGCCTTGGCACCCCCAGGCTGGGAGGCCCACGTACACTCCAAGGCTAGGAGGCCCCACAAGGGCAGACACTGGGGCTGTTTTGTTCACGACTCTGTCCCCAGGGCCTCGGATGGTCTGTTTACTCCTGGTCCCCTGAGGTCCAGGCCTTAATCCTGGTGGCTTTTCTGTCTCTCAGTCTCCTCTTTCCCCTAACTCCTTTACCATATCTCACATGTATCCTGAAATCCAGAGCCAACTCTAGGTCAACCAAAAGAAAATGACAACCGCAAGCCATCATTGCCACCAGTAGATTACCTCCCCCTTTTGCATATGAGAAAACCAGGTCCAGAGAGGGGCAGCAAGTGTCTGGGTCAGCCTCACTGCCTCCTCACAGGGCACAACACCTACTCACAGGGCCATCAGAGCCTGTGTCAGATGAGGGCAAATTTCGGGCTGTCCTCTAGCCCCTAAAATGCAGGCTGGCCCTGGAGCTCCAGCCCCCTTCCCACCTGCCTGTCAGCTAGGAATTTTCCAGCCCTCTACAGGAGTGTTTTGAGTCTGCACTTCCTGCAGAAACTCACAGTCAGCCTATGAAGAGCAGTTTCTTTTGCACTTAAGTTTTTCCCTTTGAAGCTTTGTGCAGAGTCCTTGGCAATGTGATGGCCTGTCCTTGGTTTTCTAGACTCTTGCCACATCTCCCCTTAGCCTCCTTCCTTCCAAACTCAAAAGACCTGACCTAGTTCCCTTTGTGGCTCAGTGGGTTAAGAATTGGGCTGGTATCCATGAGGATGTGGGTTCGATCCCTAGCCTTGCTCAGTGGATTAAGGATCCAGCATTGCCGAAAACTGCAGTGTAGGTTGCAGAAGCAGCTCAGATATGGCATTGCTGTGGATGCAGTTCCAATTCAACCCCTAGCCTGGGAACTTCCATATACCACTGGTGCAGCCCTAAAAAGACCAAAAAAAAAAAAAAAAAAAGACCTTGACCATCTTACTGGGACCTCTGATGCTTTGTCTTCTCTAGCCCTGCCCTTGTCAATCACACACATCCCCAGGCACCCACAATGCACCAGGCCCCATCAGAGCTGACATGGCTTTGTTCTCAGTAGGATGGTACTGACGGTACCATCCAGCACTTTGTTAGCCTTTACAACACATGGGGCCTCTGTTTTCCTAAACACAGCCCACACAGACCAGAAGCCCTGGAGCTATCCTGACACCTCCAACACATTCAGGTGCCATCCAGACTCTCAGAGAGTCCTGCCAAGCATTCCTCTCAAACATTTGTGTCTGCTATCCCAGCCCCAGGGGCATGGCCCTGTCCTGCCCGGTGATTCCCCAGCCACTGGCCTATTTTTTCCATTCTGTATTCACCATGCGTTTTTCCTACAGCTGCCCAAGTGATTTTCCTGAAATTTAAATCTGATCCCATTTCTCTCTGCTTCAAACCTGCAGAAACCTGGAGTTCCCATTGTGGCGCAGCAGAAGTGAACCCAACTAGTATCTATGAGGATGCAGGTTTAATCCCTGGCCTCGCTCAGTGGGTTGGGAATCTGGCATTGCCGTGAGCTGTGGTGTAGTTCAAAGATGCAGCTCGGATCCCATGTTGCTGTGGCTGTGGTGTAGGTCAGCAGCTGTAGCTCTGATTCAACCCCTAGCCTGGGAACTTCCATACACCGCAGATGTGGCCCTAAAAACCACAAAACAGAACAAAACAAGCCTTCAGAAACCTATGATGGTCCCCCCCAGCCCTCAGGAGACAGTTCCAATCCTTGGCTTGGCTCCAGAGCATCCCCACCCCGCCCCTAGCCCCTCTATCTGGCTCCTACCTTCTGTTCCAACCTCACTTTGAGCTGCACCCTCTGCCTGCACCCCCCCCACGCCACCCTGCCATACATTCCAGAAGTTTTTTTGTCTTTTTAGGGCTGCACCTGCTGTATATGGAAGTTCCCAGCTATTGCTGCCAGCCTACACCACAGCCACAGCAACACCAGATCTGAGCCATGTCTGTGACCTACACCGAAATTCAGGGCAACGCCAGATCCTTGACCCACTGAGTGAGGCCAAGGATCAAACCCGCATTCTGGATACTAGTCAGGTTTGTTACTGCTGAGCCATGACAGGACCTCCCATTCCAGCAATTCTAATGTATCATGCATCTCACACTTCTGGCTCTTTCCCTGGGCAGTTTCCTCCGCCTGCGGGTCCTTCTCTCTCTCTACTGACATGGCATATCCCTATTCTTCCTCCAGGACCTGTTCAAACAGCTCATCTTCCCAAAAGCTTCTTGTCCATCCACCAGAAGACTTCATCACTCTTGGCTTGTTTTCCCCACATCCTTCCATTACAGAACCTTCCACCTTCTATTTCACATGCACGTGTTTACATGGCTCTCTCCTGATAAACACTGAGCCCCTTTAGGGTTATTCATTCATTCACTCGTTCATTCAAGAACTCCTTGAGTGTCTGTTGTCCTGGCCACCATGTTAGAGGCTATGAATTTGTAGAGCAACCAGACAGATCTGGTCCTTGTTTTCATGGTGTGTGCAGTCTCTAGATTAGGAGGTGAAAAGGGAATGATGCCTACTCCACAAAGGCTGTGACCATAAATTAGGTCATTTAAGCAATAGGTCCGGCATATAGCAGTTGACTGATAAATATTAGCTCCCCCACCCCCACACTGGACTCCAGCACACTCTGGGGTGTGTTCTGGTCACGTTTCTCTCCTGTCTGGCTCAGAACTCACCCACCACCTTCAGATACATCCTACTCAGCAGGGATATGCTTCGACCCCAGAAGAACCGCTGCCTGTTCTCCCTGTCCCATCTCTGACACTTTGGGCATCCTTCTTAGAACCACCTTTTCCCCTGCAGTCTGGCCAGTTCTTGGATCTCCCTGGATAAGCTCCATCCATAGGATGGACCCTCTGCTCACAGTGCCCACGAGGAAGCCTCTCCCTTTCCATCTCAAAGCCTTCCCCTTCCATTACATGAGAGGGGGAAGGGATAAGAATTAGAAATCAGGCATCACTGATAATGTCAGACAGGGAAACCAAGGCCTGGAGAGAGGCATCAACATGTCCAAGTCACAAAGCGCATCAACCAGCGTAGCCCAGAACTCAGAATTCTTTCCGCTGCTCACTGGCCTCCCATGTGGGGGAAACCTGGGACCCTCTGCCCTTTAGCAGAGCTGTGAACCTCAGAGTAGCATTATTTGGGGGTGCTTTTTAAAAACCCTGAGCCCTACCCCCTGGATTCTGTAGGTCAGAGATGAGGCCCAGAAATCTGCTTCAGAGCTCCCTGGCAATTCTGATGGAGTTTGGCCAAAGGCAGATGTGGTGAGGGTGAATCGCGGGAGGAGGGGAGGCAGGCCACTGGAGCTGAGACACTCAGAGAGAATGAAACCTCACCCCTCCCCCTACCTCCCCTGAGCCGCATCAGCTTCAGCACTCAGCCCAAGTCTGTGTTTACTCCAGTCAACAGGAAAAGTGATAGGAGACAGATGGGCCCGACTCCGATCTGCCCATGCCACCAGCAAAACTGGGCTCTCCTCAGCCTTGACTTCTCTGTTATTGATACGGGTGAGGGTTACTCCACATAGCCCCATCCCAACACAGGGTGCATTGAGCAACTTTCCTGCCTGAACCCTGGCCAAGCGCAGACACTGTGCACTGCGTATCAGCCCACAGTCCCAAGGTCAAAGAACGGGGGCTGCCGAGTGACAAAAAGAGTGTGAGCCCTGACACCCCACCCCTCCCTCTTGGGGGGTGGGTGCTTTGTGCCTCTCACAGCATTGCCCCTCCCTCCTCCCTCAGCAGCTTCCCAGTGCCTACCACCCATCTCCCCTCCTCCCAGGGGGACACAGTCCCCCTCCATGGCTATCATTGCCCATACTGAGAAATGGAGATGAGAAATCAACAGGGTAGCCTCTGCTGCCCGCCTCTGCTGCCCACCTCTGCCTTTCCCAGATTCTTCACTGTCCATCTGGGTCTTCACTCAAACACATCTGCCAAGCTCCCCACACCCAGGAGTGCCACTCCCACAACCCCACCCGCCCGTCTCATAGGCCCGGCAGTCAACTGGTGGAAGGAGTCAGGACCTGGGAAGGCAGCGGCCTACCCTTGGTCTTCACAGATGCTCATATACTTGACCCCCAGATCTCAGTGTCCCCAACATCCCCTGACACGCTTCAGAGCATGGAACTGACAGCAAGGGGGCATTCTAAATCTCTCAGCGTCAAGAGGTACACCCGTGGCTTGCCCTTCTTCTATCCCCACATTGGTTTTAGGCCCCAAGAAGAAAAGTATCTTCCTCTTTTGGCGCTTTGGCTGCAGGGGTAGTGTAGGGTAGGAGACAGAGAGAGGGTGAGAACTCCCCCCTTTCACCTTCTCTGTCTGCAGTCTCCAAAGTCTCTGCAATCCTCTCCTCCTTCATGCCCTACCCCTCTCCTTGACGTAGCCCTCCCTGAACTCACATTCTGTCCCTGTAGCCTCCAGGCTCTGCACGATCAATAATCCCCCTCAACAGACCATTCTCCCCCAGGCCAGGGCTACCTCAGATCCCCCAACAGAGCAGGGGTCAGGGGAAGGCTGCAGGGCTCCCCTGCCAACAGGGCTCTCTGGCATGCTGGCTTCCCACCCCCCACCACACACTTGGCCTTAATTGATCCATAGAAAATTGATTAGTGAACCCACCCCCCACTCCCCATCCCCCCTCCAGAAAGTTGGCGATTTGGAGTTGGCTCCAGAGACCAGAGTCCACCCCTAAGGCCTTCCTCCGGATGAAAGGTGACAGCCAGCCGGATCTACCCTGTCTTAGTTGCTGGGTAAGGTAGGAGTGGGGCTAGATCCATTGATCTGGAATTTGCCCCCTTCCCCCTGCCCCAACCCATCTCTGAGTCAGCAAAAGACTAGCCCTTGCCCTCTGCACAGCCAGACGATCCCAGAATTGGGTCTGCATAGAGTGATGGGTTAGGAAGAAGGGTAAAAGAAAGCAGGCGAGGCGAGGCGCAGGTTCCTGGAAGGCGTCTTTAATCAGGATTTGGTAGTACACAAGCTCTCCGGATTGTCTGCATTAACATACAGGGACTTAAAAAGGCACAAGATCCCTCGCACAGCGACGCGCGAGGGCGGGGCGCCCCCCACCCCCGCCCGTGCTCGGCTGTGTGCGCGGGGGTGCGTGTCCGTATCCCACCCGCCCTGGCGGCGCCGCGCGTGTGCGTGTCAGTTTCAAGTGTTGGATTTGTACAGTACTCGCAGTCTGGGGGAGGGGGCTCAGTGCATGCTCTTCTATCTGGGCCCTGGGCCCCCAGACGCCGCTCTGTACACTGAGGACGCACCCCGGAGAGAGAGAGAGAGAAATTAAAAAAAAAAAAAAAAGCGTCCCATCTTTGTGTGTGTGTGTGAGTGTGTGTGTATGCGGTTTTGAGTTTTTCGTGCATGCTTATGCTGGCCGGGGTCAGGAAATAGTGCAAGCTTATAATACAGTATTATTGCAGTACAAAAGGGGGGGGATTATGATGGGATGGGGAGGACCAGGAATAAATAAACTGGCTGGGATTCGGGACTTCCGGGAGGGTCCTCTGGCCAACCCCCTTCCCATCTCACTCCCCTTCCCACCTCGATTAGGAAGTGTCTCCCAACGGTGAGAGGGCGCTCTTTGGGTCCCTGGAGGGAAGGGGCTCAGCTGGGCCCCAGGGCTGAACTTCCCGCATCCCACCAGTCCCATCTCTCAGGGGACAGGGTCCAGACCTTTTCTCGCTCAATACTGTCAGCCTCAAGGGCCCTGAACCCGGCCTCCTCCCACACGGAAGCCCATCCAAGTGGGAGGGGGAGAGGGGGTCGACGGAGCAAGTGCAAAGGAAGCAGATGTTGGTCCCTGAGTTTTATTTTCGGGGATGGGTAGGGAGAAGAGTTGGAAGTGGGGGCATGTTTGGGGACCCCCAGGGCCCTCAGTGGTGGAAGCGAGGTGGGGCAGGAGACATGGACGCTGGGGCTTGGGACAAAAAGGGGCATTGGGTGGCTCTGTGAGACCTAGGCTCAAAGCTTGGCTACCCCTCCATTCTGGGCTCTTTGGCATCCAATTACAAGGCCAATTATTTGGGGCGGGGGGTGGGGTGGGGGGGGTGGGGGGAAGCGCAGCCCTGTGGGCGGTGAGGTAACAGGAATCAGGGGTGGGCGACAAGGGCTCTCCAAGCTCGGAGAACTGACCAGCACCCCCTCCCAGCCCTCGTCTGTATCCCGCCCTGGAGCACAGAGGGGCGAGCCCACACTCCAGTCCCGTTCCCCCCACCACCCGCCCGGGACCAGGTACCCAGAGGCCACGAGCCGGCGGGAGGGGAAGCAAGCACAACTTTAGAGCGGGGCGGGAGGCGGCAGGGAGCGCTGACCCAGGGGAGGACTATAGCAGCAGGCAGCTCGCCAGGGGCAGGGCGCGGGGGCTAACGCCCCCTCGGGTCTCGCGCACTTCGGGGTGTCCCGGGGGGCAGCTCGGGCGACGTGAGGGGCGGGCCTCGGAGGCTGGCCTGTACCCTAGTCATGCCGCGTATAGCAGCTAGTTAAAAAGACGGAACGTACATTCGTGGTGCGACGGCCGAGGGGGTGGGGACGGAGGGAAATTCAGTGGTTGGGGGTCCGGATACAGTGAAAAACCTGCAAGAGGGGCCCAGAAACACGATGCTCATGCTCTCCTAGACCAGGTCCCTTATTTTGCTGTCTAGAGAGTGGATGAAGAGTCGCGCAGCGAGAGAGATACCCGGGGGGGGGGGTGTAGGGGGGCGCTTAGTCATAGCAAAGTGAACCCCAGTCTGCTCGGGTAGAGGGGAAGGTACGAGATGGGACGCACGGCGAAACCTAGTGGATGGAAGCGAAGGTCCAGGAAGGTTTCCATAGTCCTTTGGGTT
This sequence comes from Catagonus wagneri, assembly GCA_004024745.2. Lineage (NCBI taxonomy): Eukaryota > Metazoa > Chordata > Mammalia > Artiodactyla > Tayassuidae > Catagonus > Catagonus wagneri. The sequence continues at coordinate 19,456,690 of PVHT021183523.1, forward strand.
TTATCCTCCTCCTCCCCCATGAGAGCCCTCTCAACTCTCATTTGGAGGGCTGGGGCCATTCAAGCCCAGGGGCTCCCTATGCTGGGAAGCACACTGGGTGTTGTGGGAACCATTTGGGATATTTGAGGGATGTGGTCCTCGGGCTGGGAGCCTCTCCCTTAGGGAGAAGGATGCTTTAAAATTTTCAGAGGCTAACCCCACCAGTCCCAGGGGCACCACTATCCCTAATGAGAAATAATGCAATCTTGGGACATGCCTCCCAACTTAAGGAGAGTGCTTTGCGGGCGCTCCTTGTTACTAAGGACTGCCCAGGGGGTGGGGTGATTCCTGCCTTATGGCTTGGAATCTCAGTGGAGTTTGGGGTGGGATGGTATTTAGGCCCTCCATAGGGGCCTATGCATCCATCCTCCTGTACCAGATCAACCCAGGGACAGCAGGGGGTAACAGCATTCTCCATGCTCTGACAGCCAGGGGGCCCCACACCTTCCCTAAGCATGGTCTCTTCCCCCAGCCACTCAATACAGACATGTTGCCACAGCTCCTTCTCCCCGCCCGAGTGGCCCAGGAACACCAACCACTGCCTGTGGAGACAGGACCACCCCTCCCCAGAAAAGGGACCTATGCAGGGCAAAGAAGAGAAATAGAGAGGGACCCTGGCTTTTCCTGGGATTGGAGGGGCCTGCCCCCCTTGACTGGGGAAGCAAGGGTTAATGTGCCAGCATGGCTCAGAGGTTCCACCATTCCCCCCAAGTGCTGGGCAGGGCTAATCCCTTTTCCCCACAGCTGGAAATGCAAAGGAGATGGCTGGGTTCAGGATGCTAATGGTTGGGGTGAGTGTTGAGTGGTTATTGCTGTGACCCAAGCTGCCTTAAGTGGGTGGGGGTGTCTATTTATTACTGAGAATGAGCTAGAGCATTTTTCACTGACCCAGGGTCCTGTCCCTCAGAGAAAATACTGCTCCTACAAGAAAGACCCCTCTTGCCACGAACAAATCCGCTGGCGCCCCCTCACACACACACAATTAGGCACACACACCATGAACTCACGGACATGCACACACAGCACACACCACACATTGCCACTGGCCATGAGCTGCCTCCTCTTAAGAAGCCCTCTCAGTTTAAGTTCCTGGGGAAAAACACTTTCCCACTTTGAGTGCTGCAGCTTTGGACAGATAGAGGGCGTTCCTCAGGCTCAAGAGAGTTTGCAAACTGAGTTCAGGGTCTCCACCTGTAAACCAGTTTGGTTTAGCTCACACAGTGATTTTTCTTTAAAAAGTTGTTGCTTTTAAACAACTTGATGCCAATAATTAAAAACTGGAAGATACTGGCAACAACTGGCTGAGCTGAGGATAGCATGGTTCCCCCTGTTTCCCACGCTTCCCATAAGTGCCCTCTCCCTGACACTGCTTGGCTCCTGTTGCCGTGTAAATTGGTGACACTCATCTCAAATCTCCATGGCCAGTGGTCATAATGCCAGTACCTGCCCTGCCTGTGAGCCGGACCCCAAGGATCCCACCAGTACCACAGAGGACAGGGTTCTGAACACCTGGCTTTCTCATTGGAACTGTTATTCTGCCCACCTAATCCCCAGAGCTGCTATGGGACACTTGGGGCCGTGTGGGTTGAGAGGCTGGGATCTCTGAAGAGATGGGGTCCAGCCACTTCAACCAACCCCAGTACTCTGGAGTGACCCCCTGCCCGGACTCCATTCCATGCTGAGGTGGGTTGGAGGAGGAAGGGGGGTCTGGCTTGTGGACAACTCCCTTCTTCCTGGATAGAGCGAGGAGGGGCCACCAGAAAGGACAGTAAATAGACCAAGACACAGACTAAAACGCTTTAAAACTCCTACCAAACAAGACCTCAGTTATTCGGCATTGGCAGGGTTTTTTCAGATCTTTTGTAAATTAGTAATTCTGGTTAATCCATTTAATGCACATAATACTGGGATCTACTTCCTAGGCTATTATGAGGATTAAATGAGTTATTTTTGTAAAGTGCTTAGATCACTGCCTGGCACATAATAAGTGCCGTGTGCCAGTGACTGTTAAATAAAATAAATGAATTAATAATTAAAAGCCACCACTTGAAGCAGAGTGTGACTTTAAAGCATGAAAATACCATTTTCCAAAACAAAAAAGAGTGCTGCCTCTTTCCAAAGCTGACCTTGGGGAGGCTAAGTACTTTCCCCAAGCAGCATATCATTTCTTGAAACACTGTGGCCTCTTCTTTGGGAAACTCTTTAGAAAAAGGAACTTGACAACACTGCAGGCTCACAAATTCCCAACCCAGCCGGGATCTATAGTCAGGCACCTGGACTCCAAACCATGCAGGGCTCTGCTGAGCTTCCCATGAACTTGGTTCCCACACATGTGGTTTCAAATTGCCGTAGATGTTTCCAAAAGTCAAAGCCACCCTCAAAGGATGGAAATATTATCAAGATCACTTCCTGTTAGCTTGGAGCTTTATGGCTTATAAGATCTTCTCTCCTCCACTACTGAGGATATATAAAAGGATGTCCTCCAAAGGACAAAATGTTTTGAATCATGATCTTACTTTAAAGGACATACCTTCTCCCACAGTTATCGGTTCAGGTGTGTGTGTGTGTGTGTGTATGTTTGAAAACTGCCACTTTCGGGATGCTGTTAAGCAATATGTATTTAATGCTTAAACAAGGCTGCAGCTAGTGCCATCACCTTTGCTATGTCACAAGGCACTTTGGGATCTTAGAGTACCTCAGGGTTCTGGTCACTGAGTGGGGGCTGTGCCCAGGGTCAGGTAGTTGAACCCTCTGGAAGGAAATGCCGGATAACAGAGTTCCTGGTTTCATCTAATTCCAGAGAGCAGGGACCCTACCCCACTGCTGCTGACTTTTGGAGTGGCTGGTGGACAGACTCTCCTACACTCAGCCCCTGCCACTAGCTGGGGAGGATGGAAAGAGGACCAGAGAGTCATGGAGAGAGAGGGGTGGGGGGCAGTGCCAGAAGGTGGGGAGCAGGACTGCAGTTCACCTGCCGCCTCACCTTTGTGCTTTATGTCTTCTCTCTTTTCTTGAAGGGTCTCCCCAATCCCTCCTCTACCTTCGGCCACGGCAGGGTGGAAAGCCACCCAAAACAGCCCAGAGGGCAACAGAGGCTTGGGTTTCGGAGGTTCAAAAGTAAGCAGCCAGGATGGGGGGTGGGGGTGGGGCATGTGTACAAGGACCCAAATCTGGCTTTCATTCCTAGATGGGGAGGGTGTTCTTGGTGAGATGTCCTCAAAAAGAAACAGTTTCTAGAGAAAGGAGAAATGAACCATTTATGAGAATAATTTGGCCCAGGGCACCCCTAGGCAGGGGCAGGGGCCCTGAGGCCTCTATCCTAACCAGAGACAAGAGTTGAAAGGAGATGCTTTGGGAGGGAAGCAGAAGTCTAGGGGAAAAAGAGGGAGAGAGAGGAGCCAGAATGATAACAGGTCTATGTAGGAAACTACCAAGGACTGCACAAACATATTTCTGACTTCCTATTACCACACACACACACACACACACACACACACACACACGTGCACACCAACCCCCCACATACACACCCACACAAATAGGACTGTAGCTCTGTGCAGCTTCAGTGGGTACCATTCACATTAGGGTCTATGAAAACGGTACTCCCTGGAATTGTGCAGTGCACAGCCTGAGCATCCATCTTTGGCAGCCTTGCCACATGCACAAATGCTCACACATAAGCACATTCATAAGTGTACCTGCATGCACACAAGCACACGCACAAATGCAACTTTCTGCATTAAACATTTTGCAAACATTCAGGCTTTCTCCCCTCCTCTCCTCCCTACAGAGGTACTACCTTTCCTGGAGCCTTCTTCACCACTGCCCCACTCCCCAGGGGAACAGAGGTGCCAGCTGACATGGGCAGGAATGAAGAAAGAGAACCTTGGGGGTCCCTGCAATGACAGGCTAGGTGCTAAGAAATAGGCAGAAAGAGCATACGCAGTCTAGTATCCAGATCCCCATATGATCAGCCTACCAGGTGCTCTGCCTTCACCAGTGCCCCTGGGGGCCAACAAGCTTGGCTGAGCACCTATAGGAAGGACTCACCTTCTCCTGAGAGGGGCAGTGGTGGGGCTGCTGCTTCCTGGAATTTGTCCTGAGCTCATCTGTCTCACCTCATCCTTAACAACCACCCTCTCTGCCACTGCTACTAGACTGGATCCCCTCACCCCGAGGCTTCAGTTCCCTTTGAGGAGCAGATCTCAGGCAGCTGTTCATCCACCCTCAACTCCAAAGGAGCTGGGCCAGGCAACCAGTCCTGCCAGTGGCTGATGGTACACATGCCTCGGAGGAGGGGAAGCCTACAGTGGACTGAGCTCCAGGGCTCCTGGGTCAAGATGTGGGAGGGCAAGGACTCTGTCCTCTGTGACAATGGCATGGGAAAGGCTCACGGGGTCACAGAGCCGCTTTCTCCCATATCACTGAGTATAGAGGCACTTTCCCACCAAACCCCAAAGCTGGCCTGCCGAGCCCCATCTCACACACAGGGCCACACACCTTGCCCCACACAGAGAGACAGACACACAGCACACCAACAAGGTTCCAGTCTCCTGGCACCCCCCTCAAGGGTGGACCAAGCCCAACCATGCCAAGAAATCACAGATAAACAGAATAAGCCCTGTGCCAGACTGACTCTGACCCAGCATATGCCTCTCCCTGACACCTTGTTTTCCCCTGGACTCTGGACCCACTGGTGGCTCCAGCCCAGGGCCCCTGTCCTGTCCCGGAAACTGCACCAATGGCCCCACCGCTCCCTGCACCATTTGGCTGGCACCAAGCAGAGGGAGACGATGGGGGGTCAGGGGTGAGGGGTTACAGTACCTTGGGCCGACGTTCTAGGGGCTGTATTGCATGATGGGGAGGGACGGGGTGTGTGAGTGTGTGATTATTGCGTCCTGGGAAGGAACCATGGTCTCTGCCTGCTCCCCACCCCCCCCACCTGCCCCCTCCAGGAGGGGGGGGAGCCCAGCCTAGGTCTTGTGGGTGAAGCGGGCCCACACCTGCTGCAGCTGTGACCGCGAGATGCGGAGCACCGAGGGCATGAGTCTGTGGTTGCCGGCGGCCAGGGGCGCGTGGCGCCGGTGGGGCGCCCGCACGGGGCTGCTCTCCGCCGAGCGGCTGCGCTGAATGAGGGAACCGGAGGAGCCGCCGCCGCCAGGGTGAGGGTAATGCTCGGTCTCCAGCGTGGAGGAGGAGAACACGGAGGACGCCAGTCGTCGCAGGGGGCTGTACCGCGGGAGGGAGTGCCCCGAGAGTCTGTCCTCCTCCAACTGAAAGAGACCAAGAGAGTGGAGGGAAAAGAGGCGTCAGGCACAGACTCGACAGCTCCGTCTCGGGGGCCACCCACCGCTGACAGCCCCTGCGGCGCCGGCGTCCCGGGCTGGCGGTCAGGGTCGGCAGGGTGCAGGGGGGTGAGGACCGCCCCATCCTGCCTCACAGCCTAGCCTCTCCGACGCCCTTCCCCTGCCTCCTCCTCACACCGAGGTCTCCCTGCAGAGACCTTGGTCACTCACCTCCTCCGGGAAGCCTTCCTGGCTTAGCCCCACATAGCTCAGGGTTCCCTCTGGGCTGGGGAAATCCTACCCCTCAGGGAGGCCACTCTAAAATATATTAGCAGCTGTGAGACGTCTGTCTCCCCAGCTGGACTCCATGTCCTTCCTGAGGTCTAGAGAACACCCCGGTCTGCAGTGGCACCCCTGCCCTCATGATAGGGGCCATCAGGGTCTCAATGACAATGCAGCAGCAGATAGGACTCTGTAGTCTGACTACCCATGTTCGAATCCCAACTCCACCACTTACTACCCGGGTGGCCTCAAGCGATTTACTTCTCCTTGCCTCAGTTTCCTCATCTGTAAAATGGGGGTGACTATAGTCCCCACCTTATAGGACAGTTAGGAGGATTCAATGTTATAATATGCAAAGCCCTTAGAACAGTGCCGGCCATGGCATAAATGCTATGTCATGTGAGCGATTTTATTTCCTTTAAATCACTTTTTTTAATTAAAAAATTTTTTTTAATTTTTAAATTTTTATTTATTTATTTATTTTTTGTCTTTTGTCATTTTTAGGGCCGCACTCGTGGCATGTGGAGCTTCCCAGGCTAGGGGTCTAACCGGAGCTGTAGCCGCCGGCCTTCGCCACAAGCCACAGCAACGCGGGATCCGAGCCACGTCTGCAACCTACACCACAGCTCACGGCAACGCCGGATCATTAATCCACTGAGCAAGGTCAGGGATCGAACCCGCAACCTCATGGTTCTTAGTCGGATTCGTTAACCGCTGAGCCACGATGGGAACTCCAAAAAAAAATTTTTTTTTAAATCACTCTTGAGAATGAAAAAAGGGTCAGAGGACTAGGGGGAGGAGGGGCCACTTGAAATCATTTCTCCAAAGTGGTTTTTCCCCTGTCCCCTCCAAGGTTGAGCAACACCAGGGCTTGGCCGCCTCACTTGGCCACCATCGGGAAGAATCCCGCCTGTGCCCCGCTGCCCTCGTGCCCTCAAAGGGAAAAGGGGAAGTGGGACTGGGTGTCCCAGACCTGTGCGGATGGAAATGGTGACTAGGCTGTTACCCGATCTTGCCCATGCTGACCCCTAGCTCTTCCTGGGACTGAGGCCAGTTTCCATAGCTTTAGTTGGGGCGGTGAGGACCGGCTGAGCCAGCTGCTAGAGGGCTGAGGAGGAGGGGGCCCCCGAGGATGTCGAATGGGGGTACAGGACCTGGCATGGAACCTCCAGCAGAAAGTGACAAGAGAGAATATTCTGTAGGATCGTCTTTGCCCTCAGCCTGCTTTCTCTTCCAGCTGCTTTTTGGCCAAGTCTAGGACCTGGCCCTGTCTGCACTGAGGGCTAGGGGTCTAGGGCCCACCTGGGGATACCAAGGTACAGAGGTACCCACGGTTGCCCATAGCCCCTCTCACAGCCCATGTGGGTGGCTCGAGTTTAACCTCTCAGGCAGAATTTGGTCAGCTGCCAGAGGGATTTAATCCCAGCATGCGCCCGCCCTTTCAGACCAGGCACCATTTGTGGCCACCCCCTTGCTCTCAACACCCAGCCAGAGTGTCCCCTCTGTGAGGCCAGCTTCCCAGGCAGGCTGGCTCCCTGTTCCTAGCAGAGAAGGGTCAGTCCTCTGTTATCTCCCTGTGGCCCGTGACATCTCCACCTGCGTACCCCCACCCCACCCCCTTGACGGTGAGCTCGCAAGAGCGGGACCAGGAAGCCTGATTCATCTTTGTCCCCCAGCCCCCTGCACACGTGGCAGAGAAATGCTCTAGGGGCTGCCAAACAGATGTCCATGTACTCAGGGAATGCTGACCCGCTGGGTTATCAGCCCAGCCGGAGACAACCAGAGAAGGAGGGTAAACATCCCTCCCCCAAATCACACACTGTCAGCTGCTTCCCCTCCACCCTCGCTTTCCTGGTCACTTGCAATTTGCACCGTAAATTCTGGAGAGAAGAAAGCAAGGTATGTGTCAAGAAAAAAAATTAAAGTACCGTGGCATGCATACTGAAGAACAATAGATGCTCTAAAACTGCCTAGTTCCACATTAACCTCATCCCTGCTCCCCACGGGCTCAGGTGACAGAGTTGCAGGGGCTCATCTTGTCAATGATTGTTGTTAAGAGGAAGTTCACACATCTGACACTGAGCAGAGGGAGCGGGTCTAGGAGTCGGATTCCTCGCAGAAAGGTGGCAGGGTGTGGGGTTCCCATAGAGACTTCCTGCCTGCCCTGAGCCACTTAACCTGTTTACGGGATGCGGGGAGTTCCAGAAACTGTGATTCCTGTATGCAGCCAGGTTTAGAGCACCCCCTCCCCCCCAGGCTGAGCTCTTTACAGACCAAAAGAAGGGAACAGGATACCAGTCTGTTCCCTCCTCTTTCCCCGCCCTTGGCTTTGGCGAAAGAAAGGCTCGGCCTTACCCTGCTGTACTGACATACTCGGTAAAACACGTCCTGCCCATGTGCTCACACCCAGACACACTCAGGAGCCGTACCACATACACTGGTGTGCCCATTGTCACACCTGCTGACACGGCCCAGCCAGTGGGCACACACACATGTGTACATGCAACACACACTCATACACACACACAAAGTCTCTGACCCTGCACAAACCATCTGCTCTCCCTGGCCTGTATTTGCTCGTCTCCTAACACAGACCTCAGACTGTGTGGCTCCAAGCACGACCCTGGAGCCAGCCCCCTGGATTCAAATCCTTCGTCTGTCACTTGGCAGCTGGTGACCCTTGGCTAAACACTTAGCTCCTCCAAGCCTCAGTTTTCTTACCTTGTAAATGTGGGTGGCCGCTTCATAGTATCGTTGTGAGGAACACACATGTAGAACCTGAAAGTGCCAGCTATTATATCATCATTAAAATGATTGCTATGATGATTATCCTGCCGGCTGTGACATTCTAGGCATCCATGGCTCTCCACAACTAGCAGATTCATGGTACGTGCTACACAGACACTCAGACGTGCACACCCACATGCCTAAGTGGGCACACGGACACACCCACACACCAATGCACAGAAAACACGCACGCGGCCGTAGAGTGCTGACCAACCTTGCTTCTGTACACTGTGGGGAAAACACGGCCCCCACACACCTAACATCCCCTCAGACACTAGCGACTCCTCAATCGCTGCACCGGGCAGTGCCCACCTTTGTCACAACAGGACCTGAGCCCGAGACCGACCGTGCAATAGGCCTGTGCCTGCTTTTCCCCAGAATCTCTCCTCACCCCCTTGGCTGGAGTTCTGCAATATGAGGCTGACCTAGAGCAAGGGAGGGAATCTGAAGTTGACAGAAACCTCCCAGATGGCTTAGCTCCCCAACTCTGAGACCCAGCTGGCCCTATAGTCACCATGAAGGGATCAGAAGAGCCCAGGTCCAAAACTCAGGCCTCCTGACTTTAATTCTGGGCTTTCTCTCTACCCCACATCACCACCCTCTGTCTCCTTTCCTAGACCCTGCACTTCCAGCCAGTACAACCCGTTACGTGTGTGATCTCTGATGCTTCCAGTCCCCGGCTTAGAGTAGATGCTCAGTAAGTGTGGAATGACAAGGGGATGAGTGAATGAATGAATGAATGAATGAGAGGGAGGGAGCCCAAACAGATCTTGCTCTTTGTCCTCCTTAGCCAGTGTGGTCCTGGTGAGAAGAGTGTCATACAGTAATACAGCCATGCTGCCCACACCCTGCCCCTGCTGAAGCTCCAGCTCAGGCCAGCTAGGACCGCTCTGGGAGCGGGCTCATGGTCCCCACTTTAAAACTTTTTTTTACAGCCAAACCTGCAGCTTATAGAAGTTCCCAGGCTAGGAGTTGAATTGGAGCTACAGCTACCAGCCTACACCACAGCCACAGCAACGCCAGATCCGAGCCTCATCTGTGACCTATACCACAGCTCACAGCAATGCTGGATCCTTAACCCACTGAGCAAGGCCAGGGATCGAAGCCACATTCTCATGGATACCAGTTGGGTTCATTATCACTGAGCCCCAGTGGGAACTCCTGGGCCCCACTTTTTGAGCCCCCAATTTTCCGGTGTCCTGGGCAAGGCCAGGATGCATATTCCTCAGCATCTCAGGTCAGAAGTCGTCTCTTCTGGACACAGGGATGGGACTGAAGATAGGCCTGCTTGGAGCCTCCTTCTCCAGGGCCACCTGCGGGCTCCCAGCTAGGCCCCCTGATCTGAGCACGCAACAGAACTGACTCAGCCCTTCACTCGGCATCTTCCAGAGCCCCTTGCATGTGTGCCCCAGTGAGACAGCTGAGTGGAATGCAGCACAGCCCTTGTGCCCTCCAGCATCACCTCCATGGCGCCTTCCAGTCCTCTGAGGGAACACGGATGCCATTTAGCACCGAGTTGGAGTCACTTCCTAGATCAGAGGTCAGCCTCTGCCTCCCACAGAGAAGCCAGGCTAGGCCAGTGGCCTATTCTAACACTCCAACTTTGCCAGAAGAAAATAACCAAAGTACCATGAGACGGACATGCTGTGGACCCTCACCCCAGAATTCATGAGGCAGCCACCGTCTGGCCCCTCCCTGCCCTTCCAGCCTTGTCCCTCAGTCCTCTCACATGAGAAGGTGCCACTGCAGTCTGACCAGGTCTTCCCAGGGCCCCCTGCACGCCCAGTTCAGAGTCCCTCCTGCCCCGGCTCCTTTTCTCCCCATCAGTGTCTGAGCGTCCTGGCTCTCAGGGGCTCCCGCTCCGCATGGAGCCTACCCTGACCATAGGACACCTCCTGCCCTCCCTGCTGCCCTCACCCCCTTTCAGCAGCTCTCCCCCTGAATTCTGGGAGCTTCTCCCCACGTGTTCTGGCTGCGTTATGGCTCTATGGCTCTTTCTCAAGGATTTCCTCTTGGATCACCCCTCTCCCCGAGGTGTGACTGTTTCCCAGCCCTGCCTTCACCCTTGTCTCTTCCCACCCCACGACGACCTCTTGAGGGACATCACCCACTGCTGTGGACTGCAAGACCCCAAATCCATATCTCCACCCTGAGGCCACCACAGTGGACATTCCACAGGTACCATAAGGTCACTGCATCCCAATCGGAGTTGGTGCTCCCTCAAAACCACTCAGTGACAGCACCCCTGTCCTTCCAGAATGCTGGGCAGCAGCCAAGACCCATCTGCCCCATCACTGCCCCCGCAGTCCTCTCCCCAACCCCTCTCAGCTCCATCCACCCTGCCCCACATCCGAAGGCCTCCACCCCGATCGAAGCCACCAGGGCGCTATCCTGCTGGTGCCTGCTGTGACCTTCCTGTGGACAGTTTTGTGGCCCCTTTAATCCATTTTCCACACAGCAGCCAGAGAGATCATTCAAAAGTACCAATGTAATCATGCTGCATCCCCGTTTACAAGCCTGCAGTGGCTCCCCAGCCTTCAGAATCCAGCCCCAACCCCTCAGCTTAGCCCCAAGGCCCTCTGGACAGGCCCCAGGACCCACCTCACAGCCTGATATGCTTCAACGTTCAAGCAGTGCTGTGCTTTCTGATTGCCACCTCCGGCCTTTGCACACCCTGTCCATTTGGCCTAGGGGGTCTTTCTCCAGCTTTGTCATCTGGCTGACACTGCCCAGAATGCAAGGCTCAATGTAGAACTGGGAGGGTACTTGCCTGCCCCTGCGAGCCTGGCTTCAGACCCTTAAACCTGTCTACCTTCATCACAGCTGCAACAGTTGGGTGCTAGTCAGCAGCCCCCAGGAAGCACATGGGAGCATTCCTGGCTACATGCCAGGATTGTGGGCATCGGGGGTGGGGAGTGGGGTGCACGTCCAGCCTTACCTGTCTCTGCGGGCCCGTGGGATCCGACTCTCTCCGTCGAGGGCGGGGTCCAGAGTGAAGGGGTGAGTGGGATGGGCTGCCGGGCGTGGGGGGCTGAGATGTCTCTGACCGGCCATCGGCTTGGCTCAGCTGGGGTGGGGGCTGGGCCGGTGTCAGCCGCAGGTCCTCCTCGGCCAGCGTGTGCATGCCACGTCCCCGGGGCCGGACGACGGGCTCTGGCCCTGGCCGCCGCCGCTCCTCGCCCTCCTCGGGCAGTGGCCGCAGCTCCTCGGGCTCCTCGTCCGTGGTGCCCGACGTGCTGGGCTCGGCCCCCGGGGGGAAGTCCTTCAGCTCTGTCTCTTTGTCAATGATGACCCATTCCTTGCTGTCGAAGTCCTCCTCCTCGGCCAGCGGCACAGAGCGGAAGGCGTTGCTCAGGGCCTCCTGCTCCACGGAGGCTGATACATCCATGCGGCCGCTGGCCTGCCGGTCGGGGTGGCCGGTGTCCACTGATAGCATCTGGGCCGGTTGCGAGGAGCAGGCCTGGCGCGAGGGTGAGCCGGGCAAATCCATCCGTGACCTGCAAAGCCGCCCCACATGGGGCTCAGTGCCCGGCCTCTCTGGATCCCTGGGGACCCCAAGGAGGTGGCAGGATGGAGCCTGACACCTGGGACACACCCCCTCCCCCAACCACTGCACTTCTCCCGCCCTGAGCCAGGCCCAGCCGCCTCCTGGATTGTCACTCTCCAACCTCACTCCCTGCCAAGATCTCATTCATTCATTCATTCAACACACATTTTTGAATGCTTCCTGTGTTCCAGGAATCTAAACATGCAGAAAGTAAACTCTGGTTCCTGTGCCCAAGGCACATTGTCCTCCAGACCCCCCACCCCCCGCACCGGGAAACTAGATCTTCCGAAGGGCAACTTGACATTGCCAAGGGCTCCCACCCCGCTGCACCCAGGGCAAACACATCCACCTGGACTTCGAACTTGCAGATGGTTTTCCAGCCTCTTTTACCACCAGCCTTCAGGCCTGCCTGGCTAGTTTCACCACCCCCAACAAACCCCAGTGGGTCCCAACTCAGGACAAGTCCACATGCCTTAGTTTGGCATTCAAGGCCCCTGGCGACCAGCCAGAGGCCAAGTTTCCCCCTTCCCCTAGGCAGACCCATCTCAGATTTACTTGCTTTTCCCCAAATTGCCCACACCTCTGTGCCCTTATACTGCCATTCCCTCTACATGATCTGTCCTTCACCCTTTGTGGACTGACCCAGCGCCCCTGCTAAGATGTCCACTTACGGGGAGCCTCTCCTGCATCAGTGGGTTCATTTGCCCTCCCCGCGCTCCCTGTGTCCCCTCTCATCACAGAGCAGAGCGCACGTGTGTTTACAATTCCGTCGCCTCAGGAGGCGGTGAGCTCTGCCAGGCAGGGGCTGGGTCCCCTCTGACGTTTTACCTCTGGGACACTGATGCTGCCCGGGGACATCCCTTTCGTTGTTATCTTAACTCATGCAGGGACTCTCACGTTACCTGCAGAGGTTCTCAACTGGAGGGTACCAGCCCCAAGGTGAGGGTGTTTCTGGCTGGAGGATGCTACACGTAAAGAACTGTCCTCTCCCAAACGCCAGGGTGCCCCCTGAGAAGCACGGAGGCCTCACTCACACTCAGGCTGTGGGCAAGGGCTGACTTCCAGCCTCCCCCAGTCTGAGCCTGCGACGAGGGAGCAGGTGCAGATCCAAGCCTCCTGTGGGGCTTTCTCAACAGACTCCCACCCCCACCTTTGCGGGACCTGCCAGCTCCAATCTACACAGCATTTTTATCGATCTGTTCATAAGGCTTAAAATAAATCCCCCTGAGGGAGGCCACCCAGGTCTTACATTCATCCTCCCATGTAAGCACTGACGTCACTTCCTTTCCCAAGAGCCCGGTTTGTTTCTATGGTCATGAAGGAGAGAGGGGGCCAGAGGAAGAGAAGAGGGGCTGAAGATTGTGGGGTGAGTGGGAATTGAAGAAAGCAGGGAGGTGGGACACCCCAGTCTCATCTGCTTCCAAAGTGCTCCGGACGCCCCCCCTCCCCAGAACGTTTCTGCTGCCCCTGAGATCCTGAACCTTCCCTTCCAAAAAGCCCTGAAACCAGATTCACTCTGAGCCAAACCAGTATGCTCTTCAGGACTGACTTTGTTCAGGGCGTTTCCCACCTCCCATATCCTTCCAAACAGCCCTTTCTTACTCCTCCCTGTTTCCTGAACCCTCTGGGGCTAAAATGGATGAAAAATGAAATCTTCTGTCCCAGGTAGTTCAACCTGTGAGAGTGTGAGTGTGTGTGAATGTATGTGTGACTGTGAGCGTGTGTGAGTGTGAGTGTGTGAATCAAGTGTGAATGTGAGCATATGGGTGTGAAAGTGTGACTGTGTGAGACTGTAAATGTGTGACCGTGAGTGTATGAATGTGTGTGAGAGCGTGCGTGAATGTGTGGCTGTATGAGAATATGTGTGAATGCATGTGTGAGCACGAGAATGTGACTGTGTGAGATTGTGTGTGAACTAAATGTAAGAATGTATGTGAGAGTGTGTGTGGATGTGAGTGTGTGAGAATGTGAGAGTGTGACTGTGTGAGACTGTGAGTGTGGGAATGTGTGTGGGAGTGTGTGTGGGTGTGAGAGCGTGACTGCAAGATTGTAACTGTGGGAATGTAAGTGTGTGAATGTGTGTGAGAGTATGTGTGAGAATGTGTGGGTGGGTGACTGTGTGAGATTGTAAGTGTGGGAATGTGAGTGAGAGTGTGTGAGTGTGTGTGAGAATGTGAGCGTGTGGGTGTGAGAGTGGGTGTGAGACTGTGAGTGTGGGAATATGAGTGTGTGTGAGAATGTGAGCGTGTGGGTGTGAGAGTGTGTGTGTGAATGTGAGTGAGAGTATATAAGCATGTGGGATCAGTAGGAGGGCTGCTCCCACAGGACAGGGCCTGTGTCCCTCTGTCCTGGGGTCAGCACAGGGATTGGCACACGGCTGCCCTGTCTTGGGCATCTCCACACCCCAGGGGGCACTGTGCCCATCCCCGGGGGTGCACTGAAGCTGGGGCAGGAGCCACATAGGGGCTGTGGCTGAGGTGGGCCTGAGGAGGCATGGGTGTGGAAGGAACTCCATACCCTGCAGCTGGACCTCTGGAAGGGACCCCTTCCTTGGTGCAGAGAAGGCCCCAGCCTTACTGGGGGGGTAAAGCCCCACCCACGGCCAAGGGAGGGTGGAGTCGTCTCTCTCTCCTGAGGTTGTCCCACTTACCAGCTCTCCGATGAGGATCTGACCCCGGTCCTTGGTGGCCATCGGCCATCGGCCACCCAAGGTCCACTAGCCACCCTCTCATCCCCATCCTCAGGGCCCGCCTTGGCTCTGTGCTCTCCCTCCCACACTCCCTCCCCCCAACTAGGTCCCTTCCTGTCATTCACACCCCTGAGTCCTAACCCTCTAAACCTGGTCCAGCCCCTCCTCAAGCCCTCAGTGAACCCTTTCCTCAGGCCCCTCCCCTAAAGCTGAAGGGAGCCTCACCAGCTGCTGCGGGGAGAGGGGCATCCGTAATCAGTCCCTAGGGAAGAGGTTCTGGTAGCACGCCCACCTACCAGCTCAGCCCTCACCATATCCTGAGCCTGGGGGCCAAGCCTATCCTCCTGCCCTGCCGGAGGTGAGCCCTCGCTTCCCCATGCCGGCTCCAGGGTCTGACGCTGGTCCCAGGCCCAGGTATAACCCTCCTAACACTTCCAAGGCCCCCCACCCCCATCCTTGCCTTGAGTCTGACATTTCCTCCAAACCAGACAGGACCACGGGCTCTGGACCCCCAACCCCACCCCACCCGGCCCCAGACGTACCTCCTCTCATGCAGTTCCACCCGCCCATCCGCAGTGGACAGCCGCTCCGACTCAGGGCTGTTGACCCTCCGGTAGCGCAGAGAACGAACGGGGGTTGTCGGTGAGTCTGGGGGGGCACGCACTGGGGAGCTGGGGACCCCCATGCCTCGGCTCTGCTCCTCCTCCACCACACAGGGCGTCTGCAGGAGAGGGAGGTCCATGAACTTGGGCCGACAGGGTGGCTGTGGGTCAGGTGGTCTCCTCGGGATGAAGGAGAGAGGGAGGTCAAAGCACCAGGATGCGGGTGATCCTGCGATGGGGCTGGGCCGGGGAGGCAGGGAGAGCAGGCAGAAGGCTAGGGAGAGGGTGCTGGGGAGGGGTGAGTGGGAAGGGCCCACGGGTGGGGAAGGCCTCATCCCCCTCCCCGGCTGCAGTTACTTTGCCGATGTTGATCCGGAGTTTGTTCCGATTGACATCCGTCTCCTCCCAGACTTCAGCCTCTGGACCCACGGTGTGGGGGGCAAGGTGAGGGCTGGGCCCCAGCCCCTCAGGGGGCCTCCCAGGCAGGATGGGGGGGGCGTTCTCCTGGTCACTCAGGTGCTCGCCCTGCAGCACGTCCTCCGTGTTCTCCCGGAGCAGGTCTCCGGGCACCGGTGTCACGTTGACCACCCTGTGGAGGCCAGGAGGAGGCCATGGGCAAAGTTGGCAGAGGCACCTTATCCTCCAGCACAGGCCCTGGAGACCACACAGCACCCGTGGGAGTGGGCACAGTGAGGCCGGGCAGGGTAGGGGCACCTGCAGGCCTGTCTCCATCCCTCGCTCGCAAAGTCTCTGGGACTAGACCACTCTCATGGGGGCAGAGGGCTGAGGGACAGGCACCTCATGGCTCTGTTTATGTAGGAGATCCTGCTGCTTTCCCGCCCTGCCAGCTCCCCGCTGCAGTTTGCCGGCCAGCTTCCTTGAGACCAGGAAAATGTGTCTAAAGAAGGAATGCGTTTGGAGTTCCTCGAGCAATGTCTTTACAGACCCAGGCACCACAATGTGCCGGCAAGTCGAGTCTCCTTCCCAATGCATCCATCCCCTGGCTCACTCCCAGGGCTGGGTGGAGAGCCCTTCTCACTCTGGCCCTTCCCTGGGTCTTTGTGCTTGTCACCGGGGTCTGAAATTGCTGACCCATCGATTATAGATGTCCCAGACTTCACCGAGAGCACTTTGAGGACAGGGCTGCAAGTCTTCTCCCAGCCCTCACAGGGCCTGGGACCAGGGCTTGGGACCTGTTCACTGAATGGTCACGTGTGACCTCTGAGAAATGGACAAACTGTGGGGTTCAGGGAATCTCACTCAGGGCTCTCAGCTCCCTAGTAAGGTCATTGTAAGGTCAAGAACTCCAAATAAGGACAGCCATTCCATCCCCAGATTGAAGGCAGAGGCGTGGCAGAACTTCCTGGGATTCAAGAACCCCACTGCTGAGCACCAAGCACAGGAGAGAGAGCCGGATGTGTCCAGGTAGGAAGAGGAGGAGAGGCCTGGCTTCTCAGGTGACACTTCAGGGGCCGGGGTTGTCTGTCCCCACCCAGCCATCACCCCTCCTGAGACTCACCCAAACATGGCTGCCGTTTGCCGGGTGTTCTGCTGGGGTGGGGTGGAGGTGCTCGTGGACAGGAGGGCATCCGTGCCCGCCTTCTCCCAGTCGAAGGCCTCGTTCTCGGCGATGCCCCGCTCCTTCATGCTGTTCTCAAACACTGACATGATCAACTGCAGGGGTAGGGGTGGCGGGAGGACAGAGAGGTGACCCGGGGGGCTAGCCAGGAGGAGGGCGGAGGCAGTCGCTGGGAGTGCGGGGAGAAAAGAGGGGCTGTCTGGGACAGGATGGGCCAGGAGGGGGCGTTGGAAGGAGAAGGGCACATTGATTTTAAATGAAAACATGCACACAATATGCAAATCAGCATGCAAATGATCATCTTGATTTAAGCCCCACTGGCTGGACACAAGCCCTCGGAGCTCCGTCCCCTGATTATCCCCAGCCTCCTCTGCCATCTCCACCATCTACGAGGCATCAGCAGTAGTTTCCCAAACCCACCACCTGGGGTCATGCTTCTGCACAGGCTGCTGCTTCCTCTGCCTGCAGTGCCTTTCCCAGGGTCCTCTCCTCTCTGAAGCCTGCCCTGATCACCCCGCCCACACGGTTCCGAGCTTGGGCACAGAGCATCGGTTTGAATTGTTCACATGCCTGCCTGCCACCAAAGCGTTTCTAGAAGCGAGCACAAGGCCCAGCACAGGGTGTGCCCGCAGCTGTGTGGTCTGGGGGAACTCCGTGAGGCTGAGCTCTGACTGGGGGCATGGCCTCCTACTGTCCTGGTAAGGCATCTCCACCAGCAACCGGGTCTCTCAGTTTAGGAGGTGGTACCCTCCAGACTTTTCCACTTCTGACTCCAGAGGGTGCTCGCTGCCAGCAGGGCCCGCTTTACTGCGAGTCCACTGTGTGCCTGACACTATCTGGCATCCTTGTGGTGTGCAGCCGTGCCTGGCACATTCTGGATCCTGGGCCGAACATCGCTGGTGTTTCCCCCATTTCCTGATCAGGGTCAGCAGGTCCCATAGGGGTGTAGTGACCGCACCTTGGGAAGAGCACTGGACTGGGAGTCAGGTGTTCCTGAGCCCCGCCCTGCTCCTAACCAGGTTATCAGGCCTTGGTCTCCTTATATATGAAATAGGGACGATCATCCCACTTGGCGTCCTGCAGAGTTTCGGTGAAAAGTACTTGCTCAAATAATAACATAAGGAAGATGAAATATCACCAAAAGCTTGTTCTGAAGCTTAAATGAGTTGATGCAGGAAAAGCACTGAGAACAAGGTGCACTCTTAATAAATCTTAGCTGTGACTACTGTTTACAGGAGCACAAAAAGTTCCATGCAGTTGGAAGCCCGGGGGAGGCGCTCAGGGCCAAGCCGGCAGGGAGGCCGGGCCTTGGCAGGGTGGGTGGTGCTGCAGACGGTCACCCATAGAGCAGTATCAGGGTGCAGGAGCAGGCTCCCACCTGGTAATCAGGCTTGGTGAAGTAGTCGAGGCTGGCGATGTGGTCCAGGAAGAGGTGGAACTCGGAGGGCATGTGCTTCAGCAGCATCCGGTGCTCGTACTTCTCCTTGATCATCCCTACCTGCTCCTGGAGGCAAGAGGGTGTGTGGAGACGGAGCCCCAGCTGCCCCACGCCCCCTCCCAGACCCAGCCGTACTGGCCTCACCTTGTCCTTGATCTTCCTCCAAGGCAGCTGACCCACTGCAAACTCCACCAGCATGTAGAAGAGGGACCACAGGTCATCGTGGCGGCCCATCTCCTGGGGTGGGAATGGGGAAGGGTCACCCACAGCTCTCAGGTCCTTCCCTGGGAGTAGGGGGCTGAGCTTTCACTGAGGGACACCGGTCAGGATGCCTAGGGGCAGAGCTGGGGTCTCTGTGAAGCCATGGTGCCATTCCTGGCCCACCAGCACACAGAGAATCCCATAGTCAGAAGTCCTGTGGTGCTTTCTCATCCCATGGAGGTTTGTGGTGGGGCAGAGAGGAGGGGATCCCCTAAACAAGGAAGAAAGTGACATCAAGGGGAGACGCCAGCAGAGCCCTCTTCCAGTCAGGGTCTCTGGAAGGGCAGCTTCCAGCCCCTTCCCTGTACTCCTCTCCCCACCTCGCAGCTGCCTGCCCCTGACCTGTGCCCTTACTGTCCCCGCGACCCTTGGTCCCAGCCCTGCCACTCACCCGGTTCTTGTGGGCATTGACCGAGGCATAGCGAACAGTCCCCCGAAACCCGGCGACATTCCGAGGCTGCAGAGGGGAGAACACAGCCAGGAAGGTCACTTGCTGTCCCTGACCTTGGCCGCATCTCAACCCTGTTTACCAAGCCTAACTCTGCCTGCTTTAATCCTGACCACCTCCCCCCCAGCACCACCGTGTCAGCCTGGTCAGGAGCAGCCTGACCCACCAATCCTCAGACTCTAAACCTGCTCCTGCCCCTGCGTCTGTCCTTGACCAGAGTGGGCAACAGACCACAGGGCGTGGGTGTGGCATCCACCAAGAGCCCAGGCCAAGGGGTAAAGAGGACGGGCCAAGGACGGACCCAGCGCTGGGTGACATTGAGCACAAGGCCAGGCCTGTCTAGGCAGTTGCAGGAATAGCCAGTGAAGGGTCCCCAGCTCAGGGCGGGGACGCAGGATTCCCGAGAGTGGCGGTACTCACGGGCCGAACGTCCCCCGTGGTGTTGGTGTACTGCCGGGCCAGCCCAAAGTCCAACATGTAGCACTTTCTGTAGGTGGAGGGCAGCCTGCCCATGGCAAAGTTTGACTGGGGAAGACAGCAGCTGTGAGGTTCCAAGCCCACCCAGCCCACCTGGCCTGCCTCAGGGGCGCCAGGAAAGAGCTCTGGGAGGGACTGTAAGAGGAGAATGGCAACACGTCCAGCAGGTCAGAGCTTCATCTGAGGGGCAGGTGTGATCACCCTCATCTTAGAGAGGACGAGACTGAGGGCAAACTGGGGCTTCCTGAGATCACACAGCAAGGTCCGCCCGGCCCGGAATCCTTGGGGCCCAGCAGAGCTCTGTGGCTTAGTGTACCTGTCCTGCTCTGAGGCAGCAGGAGACCAGCATTGGTCTTGCTGTGTGACCTCGGGCCATTCAACCAACCTTTCTGGGCCTCAGTTTTTACCCCTTTAAATTGGATGTTTTTTTCCAGCACCAAGATCCAAGATATCACAAAATGAACTAGTTGGCATCTCTTATCAGAAATTCACCAAGCCCCTAGCTCCCCTCTCTCAACCCATTCGTCCTTCCCCAACCCTTCACCTTTCCAGGTTCAAGGACTGTTCGGGTCAAGGTGGGGGGGAAGGGAAAAGAAGAGAACAGAAGAGAGGACCTGAGCATGGCCAAGGGTGGGCAGGGGCGTGTGTTCCTGGGAGGCAGGAGAGAGGAGGAGATGGGGCTTGGGATGGAGAGCAGGAGAAGGGGACAGATAGAAGAGGCTGTCCCCACCCCAACCACTGTCCCAGAGAAGAAACCAGGGGACCCAGGGAAGGAGATGAGGCGGGGTGGGCTTTGGAGGAGGCAGCAGCCCTTACCGGCTTGATGTCCCTGTGCAGGAAGCCCACAGAGTGGATGGCCTCGATGGACTCCAGGATCTGCTTGCCCAGTCGCAGCGTGGTGCTCAGTGTGAAGGTGCCTCGCGGCTGGCTGCGGCGCAGGTCGGCCAGGTTCCGGCCCTGGGGTGGGGGTGGGGACAGGCCCAGCTCAGCTGTCATCCTGACCTCCAGCATGTGACACCCGGCCCAGCCCTGCCTCCCCAAAAGCCTTTTGTCCACTGCCCACTCTTCTTGGGCCACAGTCTCGACCCCACTCAGGAGTCATGCCCAAGGTCTGCAGGGAGACAGGAGGGAGGCCGGGCCCCGGGGACTCACCTGGAGCTGCATCACTACGTAGTTGAACTTCTCGTTCCGGCCGCAGCCGATGAACCTGCACACGTGGTCTTTCCCTGAGGAGCACAGACGGGTTTCCCAGCTCCTGCAGCTCCCTCCTCGCCTCCAGCCCTAAGGTAGGCTCCCGGTGCACTCCTGATTCCGGGGCCTCCCAGCCCTGGCCCCGTGACCACTCCTCCCTCCTCCTCCTGCCCTTAGGCCCCTCATTGCTCTTGGACTCTGGTCCCATATCCCCTCACCCATCATGTCTCAGACCCTGGGTCCAGCACCTCTTCCCTCCCATCCTGCCCTGGGCACGCACCTTGCAGCTTTTTGAGCACAGCCACCTCCATCTTGAGGACCTGCTTGGGCTGCTGGGCTGACTCCACCTTGAGGGCCACGTTCTCCCTGGTCAGCAGGTCCATGGCCTCATAGATCTCGCCAAAGCCCCCGCCTCCGATCTTTTTGAGCTACAGAAACAGGTGAGGGGGGAACAGGGGACACAGGGATCAGACTGAGTAGCTCCCCACCCCACCCACTCCTGGGTCACATCCTCCGCTGATGGCGACAGGGGCTCTCCTTGAAGGGGAGGACCCCACGGCTCCCTTCCTCGCTCCACCCACCAGTGCTCCCAGCTCCTCTCCTAGCGCTGGAGCTCAGCCCACGGGTGTACACGCGCACACGCACGCACAAGGACAAACATCAGAGTGGGCAGTGGAAAAGGGTATGAGACCTGAGACTCTACAGAGACATGGAGACAAGTTGATGCAAGATTCTGAAGAGATAATGGGCCGTCATGAGCCTTTTAAGGACCATAAATGTCATGCTTCCCCCATCCCCCATCTAGACAGAGCAGCTGCCATCCAGAAGGAAAACAAATTTCTAGAACAACTTGGCTTCAGGTGGGTCCCCCCGGGAGGCTAGCCCATCCTGGGGTTGGCAATCTCCTGAAAGATGTCCCTGGGGCAGAGGGCATTTAGAGGGGGGTGTCTAGGGGAGGGGACTCAGCAAAGGGTGCTCACTGCCCAGGGCCCCTGGTGAATGAAGCTCACGTCACTCCCAAGGCCCCAGATCAAATGCCCCAGACCGGGGGAGCCTCCTCTTCCAGGGAGCGTGGTGGGGCGGAGGTTTGGAGAGAATGTATCTGTCCCCATGGAGCACGGCAGTAGGGCTCTGACCTGCTGGGTCCTCCTCCTCCAGCACCCCCCGGGCAGGTAGTGAGAAAAGGCAGAGGGGAGAACTGTGATGGAGGAAGAGCCTCCCGGGCAGATGAGCAAAGCTGAGCCCTGGGGTGGGATTAAAAGTCATTTCAGGAGTTCCTGTTGTGGCACAGTGGAAACGAATCCGACTAGAAACCATGAGGTTGTGGGTTCGATCCCTGGCCTCGCTCAGTGGGTTAAGAATCCAGCATCGCTGTGAACTGTGGTGTAGGTCGCAGACGCGGTTCGGATCTGGCGTTGCTGTGGCTGTGGCGTCGGCTGGCAGCTACAGTTCCGATTAGACCCCTAGCCTGGGAATCTCCATATGCCGTGGGTGCGGCCATGAAAGGACAAAAAAAGACAAAAAAAAAGTCATTTCAAGTCAGGGTCCTGGGGTCATGGAGAGTGAGGGTGGTGCTGGCAACCACAGGGGGATGGGGAGAAGGTGCTGGGCTCTAAATTAGGACTCATTTGGTTTAAGAAAGATGTACACCTTGTTCTGCCATTTTTCCATGCCACCATAATGGTGCTCGTGAAGGTCCTTGACTGATGATCTCAAGAGCCTCAACAATGCCAAAAAGAGAGGCAAATACCAGGTTCTCATTAGGCTGTGCTCCAGAGTCACCGCCGGTTTCTAACTGTGATGCTGAAGCATGGTTACATTGGCGAGTTTGAAATCATTGGTGTTCACAGAGCTGGGAAGATTTTTTGTGAACCTCACGGGCAGGCTAAACAAGTACGGAGTGATCAGCCCAAGATGTGCAACTCAAAGATCTTGAAAAATCCCATCAATGTGGTTTCATTGTACTGACAAGCTCAGCTGGCATCATGAACCGTAAGGAAGCAAGATGAAAATACACAGGAGGGAAAATCCTGGGGTTCTTTTTCTAGGGATGTAATACATCCCTAGGGCAAAGAAAATGCCTCAATGGGGAAAAAAAATAGAGGAAAGATGTACAGTTCAATTCTCACCTCCCCAGGGAGCCTGCCCCTCGTGGGTGGCCCGCCCTCTTCCAGAGCCTTCTTCCTGTGTCCTATTGGCTCTTAAGGCACCAGCCGCAGCTGGACTTGCTCATGATTAGATGCAGGCTGCTCTGATCAGCCAGTCTGTAATCTCCTAACTCTGAGCCTCCTGCATCTCCTAGCCCTCCCCTTAGCATTTATTCAACCCAATAAATGTTTAATGGTGGTTGAAACATGGGAATGGAGGGAGAAGTGGGGCAGGCAGAGCTGAGGACAGGGAGCTCCCAGCAGTTGAAACCACTCTGGAAAGAGAAAGAAGGATGAAGGGAAGATTTAGAAGACAGGTGGAAGGCTGGTTGGGTTCTCGTGGCCAAGAAAGAGGAGGGAGGAAGAACAGTGAGAAATCAGGGTCCCTCTCTACTTGAGATGAAAGTTAAGGTCAGACTTCTAGTAGAATTTCAGAGCAAAAGGGGACAGATGTAGACTTGAGGGAAGCCATGGACTGCCTTCCTCTGGGGAACTTTAAACTCAGGGGAGATTCTAGTATCTTCTAGATTCCTTTATGGTTGACCTTGTGGGAACATGGAAGAAAGGGCAACGGGGAGGGTACAACCCCCACGCCTTGGGTTCTGTGCTCCACACTCACAGACATCATCTCAGCTCATCCCCAGAGGCTCCCAACCACACAGGTGAGGAAGGCCAGGAGTTGTCGTTTTGCACAAAAGGAAAACTAAGGCACAGAGAGTTAAAAGTAACTTGCCCCCAGTCACGCTGCTAGTAAGTGGCAAAGCTGGATTTCATTTAAATCCAGGTAATCTGATGCAGAATCCACACTCCTAACTGCAATGTTACAGGAACTGTTGACACACTGAGATTCAAAGTGTAAGTGCTGAGATTCAAACCCAGACCTGCCAGGCTCCAAAATCCTCGCTGGAGATTGTAAGGAGAGCTCAGAGCAGCCAAGACATTTCTGATATCTACTCCCCAACTTCCCAGGAGGCCAAAGGGTAATTCTCTACCACATTCACCTACAAACAGAGCCTATCTCTCCCTCCTTAGTTCCCTCCTACCTCCCCCACACCCACTACAGAACACAGGGGGGCCTGTGAAGGCAAAAGTGTGCAAGGCCCACGGAGGTCACACAACAGCCTTACCCACAGCGCAGTAACAAGAATGTTCTCTCGACCTCCCTGCATCAGACCCTTGTCCTCCCCTCCTAAATTTTTTCATGACTCCCTTCCCTGCCGAAGGACCTGGAGAAAGAGGACACAATGGGACCAGCATTCACTTAGCAAAAAGGAAGCTTTCTTTCTTGGCCCAGCTCTGGGTGACCTGGGGTAAGTTTCCACTTTTCCCCTTTTGTAAAATGAGTTAGACTGGAATAGGTTACAAGTCTCCTTTGGTTCTATGATCTTGATTCGTTTCTTTTTTTTTTTTTTTTTTTTTTTGGCTGTGCCTGCAGCATGAGGAAGTTCCAGGGCCAGGGATCAAACCCGAGCCACAGCAGTGACTATGCCAGATCCTTAACTCGCTGATCACCATCTATGATCCTGATTCTTGGGTGGGCTAATTCTTAGCAAGCCGCATAACCCAGTGACTGTTGCCCCTGTAGTCAGACAGACCTGGTTCCACCAACTAGTCATGGGAATTTGGCAAGTTAGCTAATCTCTATGCCTCAATTTCCACCCCTGTGAAATGGGGCTAATAAGAGTATCTACTCCTTAGGCTGCTGATATCTCATGTAAGTCATTTTGCACAGTACCTGACAATAGTAAGTGCTCAAAAAAAATGCCAAGTTTGATATTCTGATGCTGAGAGGCACCCCTCAAGAAGAAAAAAAATGCTGTTATTTTAAAATACCCCACTTAGTGCCATGGACCCTCATTTCCTCCTGTCACAGCCCA
Organism: Catagonus wagneri; assembly: GCA_004024745.2. Taxonomy (NCBI): domain Eukaryota; kingdom Metazoa; phylum Chordata; class Mammalia; order Artiodactyla; family Tayassuidae; genus Catagonus; species Catagonus wagneri. The sequence continues at coordinate 19,481,339 of PVHT021183523.1, forward strand.
TCTAGGCAGCTTGTTCTTGGTTCCTGAGCAGAGCTTCACTCCCCATCTATCCTTCATGGAGACTGGCTGAGGGGAAATATCTGGTACCCCACCCTCTCTAATTTTCTAGGGACCAGGGAGGGAATGAGGGGAAAGAGAGGGGTCACCCTGGCAATGACTGAGGGTTTGTCCCCTGCCCTCCTCAAACCCCTGCCACTTCTCTCCCCACTCATCTCCCACACCCTCCCTCAAAAAGCACTGGAAAGTTCCAACCCAAAGTCAGTATGCATGTGAACACCCTCTTTTTCCCATCTCTTCATTGCAAAAGTCCTGCTGCCTCTAATCTGCCAGAAACTAAGTCCTGAGTGGAACCTCAAGCGGGATGGGAGACGGGATCTTGGAGAAACACTTCTCACATTGCCAGATCCTCATTCCTTTCATTATTGCCCTGGGTCCTCCTCTCTCAATTTCCATCCTTTTCCACGCCCTCTCAGAAAGTCCCTTTCTGGGATATACAGCCCCTTCCCTCAGCAATCTGTCTCCTCCAGCCCCCCTCTCTCCTCACCTCCCCTAGTCCCAGAGACATTTCTGACAACACTGCCACCTTTGCCCACTCCCTGGGCCACTAGGGGACCTACCCACTGGGTGGTTATTGCCATGGAGACCTGCCCCCGCAGCCAAGCCCCACTCTCTTCTCAACCCCGCCTGTTGGTGAGCTGAGCCCCTGCTCCCACCCTATGCAGACCCACAGACTCACAGCCGATCACTCGGAATTCCACCCACATCATCCTGCTCCCATGAAAAGAGGACATCAGAGCGCTCTCAAGCTTCAGAAACAAGGGGGGGGGGTGCGGTGGGGTAGGGATTGATTTACAGTAGGTTCCGCTCAGAATACACTACACTGCCTTTGCGGCCATCCTTAAGTGCCGCCCTCCCATCCAAAGCCCAAAGCCCTGAAGAGGCTCGGACTACGACTCCCAGCAGGCAGGGCAGACTGAAGTCCTGGACTGGAGGAGCAAGGCATGCTGGGAGATGGAGTCTCGGAGTGTTGCACCTGCCGCAGGAAGCAGTGAGGAGAGGAGGGTGGATGGAGAAGATGGAGTGCGGGTTCGGTAGGAGCCGCCTGCAGGGCCTCTTTCCCCCAACCCACGCTTCTGTGTCCTCGGCGGAAGAGAAGAGGCTCGCTCACTGCCCTTCTCCAAGGTCCAGCCGAGAAAGAGCCCCCTCCCCCACCCTCTCCCTCCTCCCCCCACTGAGCTCTGCAGCTGCTGCTCTGACATCCAACCAGGAGTTGTTCCAGGCTGGACCCGACCAACGTGACCTAGCGGGGAAAGGAGTGAGAGACGGCAGGACTGGAGAGAGGGACCGGGAGAAAGCGATTGTCCACAAGTGTAGGCAAAATAATGACCTGCAAGTCGTAGGCAAATAAGCTCAGGGGCACCTCCTTCTTAGGGTAGGGACACAGAGGGCTCCTGTTTTAACGGGTCTCTCCTCCCATCCTCCCCCCGCCCTTTCCTCTGCCCGGCCAGGTCACTCACTCACCACCTTCCAGCGATCCTTGACCACGTAGTTGGCCGGCAGGATGTCGGCCTGCTCCCCTCCCCCACTCATGTTGGTTTCGTCCTTAAGAGCGGCCGCTAGGCACTGCATCCGCCAGCCGGAGGGAGGGGTGTCCGCAGGGCCTGCCCTGGGGGGGCCATCTACCTGGGGGAGTGGGGAGGGGCTGTGAGGGGGCGGGCTAGGACCCAGGACCCCCTAGCAGATATGGAGGAGGAGAGCTCCGGTTCTCCTGGCAAGCATCGTTTCCTGGCCCACTGGGCAGATGCTCCAGGGGTCACTGGGGGAAGAATTGTGGAAAAACCCGGTGGAGGTCAGAGGAAAAGAAGAAATACCATCCGTGGGAAGGGAGGTACAAACTACAAATTGGAGATGTGAAAACCAGCAGTGGGACACACGTGTGATGGAAAAAGGAGTGGAAAATGATGTGTGAGCAGGCTGTGAGGAAAGCGTTTCCCAAGGAGACACATGCTAACTAATGTGGGGAAGACTTGCTCACCCAGGTGCTCACCAGACGGAAATCTGTGCTTGGGCAGGGAAGACCTGAGCCAAGAAGGACCAGCCTGAGGGACTCGATCCTCCGCCCACACATCCACACTGCACCCTGCCGCCTGGTGCCCAGAGAACTGTGCATCTGAGGCTTATTGAAAGAGAACTGCTGACCAAGGGGTGACCCAGGGAAGACACAGACCAGAGTGACAGGGACCTCTAATCAACCATCAGAGGTATGAGCATCAGAAAATTAGGAGCTGCTCTTTGAGGGTGGTGCTGAGTGAGGAGGCTGAAACCATTCTCAGAGCTGAGTCCAAACCACTGACACGGTTGTGGGGTGAGAAGCAAGGATGTGAGTGATGGGGTGAACATAAGGTGATGGACTCAAGATGTGGACTTTAGAGGTACGGCAGTCCTGTGACCACTCAGAGGGAGAGAGGCAGGCTGAATTGGGGTCGGGGGCAGCAGGAAAATGGAATGAGCCTAAAAGAAGGCAGGAGGAGTGACAGGGAGCAGCGGGTCTGGGTGGATATGGAGTAAGGGAGCCTCTGCCCACAGCTTTCTGTGTCTGCTCAGGAACTGACCAGAAAGGACACAGCTTTTGTCCCATACTGATTGGTATAAGTTGGATATCAGGGACAGTGTCCCAAGTGTGAGGGCTGGGAATGCCAGCCAGCCTTATCCAGGGAAATATCAGTGTGCACAAGTGTGTCTGTGTGTGTATCCCTTTCTGTGAGTGGGTATACGTCTTTGTGTGTCTTCCTGTGCGTGTCTGTGTGAGTGTGTGTGCGTGTGTGTGTAAGTACATCTGTGTCTGCACTGGCTTGTGTGTATTCTGTGTCTGTCGGTGTGTGATGTGCTTGTGTGTGGGCAGTGGCCGGAAGAGACAGCTTTTTGAGATCTCTGCCAACCCAGTCCAGGAATGGAACCAGGATCTTTTCCTCTCTCCTTTCTCCCCACACTTTTGATAAGCACAGGCCTCACCGTGACCCTGGGGCTCAGAGTCACAGATGGAAGGAAGCTACTCAGGTGGGGGAGGTGGAGAGGAGGAAGGTGCCTAAGATACCTATGGATGGGATGGGAACGACATAGGCCTGTCTTTCCTTGGAACGGATTCGTTGCCCAGGGCTCCTGTGTCTGGCCATCCCGGAACAGGAGCAGTGTGGGATAGTGAAGGCAGTGTGCCGTGAGGGGCAGGTGGAGAAGGGATCTTCGGGGGGAGGGATACTCTCAGCTTTCCTGTCACATGACTCAGCTGACTGTTTCCTCCAGTCCACACAACTTCAGAGGATCAGAACTGTGGGGATAGCACATAGGCCTCTACCTTCCTTCTGCCAAATGACATACGGGGCATCAGGAATTCAGAGAGTGGTGGGGGCAATGGCAGGATGAAGGGAGAGGTAGGGAAGCGGGATTCTGGAATAAAGGTGGAGGAGGCAGGTTGAGGACAAGATTGAAGAAGCAATTGGACCAGTAAGGGGGGAGAGGAGCCTTAAGGAGTTAAATTAAGTGTGACCTCTGGTGGGCCTTCCAGCCCTGTGACAGAGGATTCTATAGATTGATGAGGAAGATGTGAATCCTGCTCCCATTCTATAGATGGGCAAGCGTAGAAGGAACAGGTGAAGTGGGAAATGGGGGAGTGGAGGCAGGAAGATGAGTGAGAATTCCCTGCCCACCATCCTTCCCAGCATCTGCCTCCGAGGACTGCACCCAGCCAGACGAGGGCTGATGACACTTATGCAAGGAACCTAGCTGCCCCCTGACTGCCCCCTCAAGATCCTTTGGCATGTAGTTATTGAGGGCTTGTGGAGAAGGTTTTAGGAATATCTGTCAGCGAGTGTGTATGTTTGAGAGTGTGGGGCCACTAATGTGTGTGCGCACGGGTTGGGGGTTGCGTATCTAAGTGGCTGGGAGCTCAACATAGCATGTGCATATGGGTGTTGATGTGCACCTATGCAAGGTGTGAGCCAGGTGTGTGTGGGAATCTGGGAGCATAGTTAAGAAGAGGTGAAGGAGATGAGTGGGGAGTAATGGGATCAGGTTAAGAGGTGTGGAAGGGGTTAGAGGGGAGTGCAAGGGACAAGGGGTGACAGGATCAGAGAAGGGGGTGGCATAAGATGGAACAGGTGAGGGGATCATCATGACAGGTGATGAGGGGACAGAACCATGAGAAAGGTTTCTGGGCACAGTTGAAGGGGTGAGGAAGTAGGTAAGGAGGCTGGTGGGAAGAATGCAGGGACTGAGGACACGAGAGGTTATAGAGACAGCTGGGAACGACTGTCAGGAATGACAGGAGAGTGAAGCCATGGGGGAAGGGGACAGAGGTGAGAAGGGAGGAGGAAAACCCCTGGAGGACAGGCTGGAGAGGGTGGGTATATGTGCTGGGGGCAGGGCGCCGTTCCAGGCCTCGGGATGAGGCCCAGGCTGTGTAGGCCAGCGTCCCAGCTCGGGTGGAGACTGAGACGGCACAGGGAGGGGGAGCTGGAGAAGGCTGCGCTGGGAGGTGAGCCAGGCCTGAGGCCCGATGGGTCCACAGAAGGAGCCCCCTCCCCGACCCCCACCCGGCCCGCCGGCACGGCCCCGCCCCGCCTAGCCTCACCTGCTCTGTGCCCGCTGCGGCTGCGGCTGCGGCGGCGGAGGCAGCGGCGGCTCGGGGCGGCGCATCCCCCGGGGCCGGGGCGGGGCGGGGGCGAGGGCGGCTCAGTGCGGCGGCGCTGGGCGACCCGCTTTCTCTGGCGGCGGCGGCGGTGGCGGCGGCCTCCCTACCGGGACCATCCCGGCCCGGTCCGGCCCGGCCCCGATCCTCCTCGGGCGATAGCGGCGGCAGCGGCAGAGCGGGGAGCTGCCCACAATGCACTGCGCCGCCAGCATCAGCACCAGCCCTGACATCACCGCCTCACCGCCCTGGCTCTTACATCACTGCCCTTGCTCTGACATCACAGTCTACTCTGTTCCTTTCTCCACTCCTGCAGCTCTAGGACCCTCTCACTGATGCACCTGCTTCCATTCTTAGATTATTCTCACCGGTCTCGGCCATTCATTTGATCCCCATCTCCCAACAGGGTCCAATCACTCCTTACCTGTCTGTCCCCACAAATCTCACCTGTCTCCATCACCCTTTATCTTCTCCACTCCCCGCATGTCCCTATCACTCCTCACCTGTTCCCATCAGGCTTAACTGGTTCTCTCACAGCATCCTCCACATGGTCATATTTCTTTCCTCTAAATTCATTTTCCCTCACCTGTACCCATCCTCCTATAAGCCCCCACCCCCCATTTCTTCTAACACCATCACTCACCTATAACTCTCACCTTGCCACTTATATGCCTTACTTCCCGGCTCAAACTGGCTCCCTTTTTCTTTGGTCCTGTCTCCCATCTGTTGGCAGTCTCATTTCTCTTACAAATAAGATGCACACTCTTTACCGTGACATGATGCATTCTTCCCAATATGGGCCCATAGAGGCGATCACTACCCTTCTACAGATTAGATACTCAACATACCCTGAACATACCTTGCACTTTGTCTCTCATGTCCCTTCCTTCCATTTGTCTTCAGCAAATGCACACCGAGCACCTTCCACAACAACAATAATAATAGCATTAATAATGGAGTTCCCTTGTGGCACAACAGGTTAAGGATCTGGCATTGTCATTGCAGCAGCTCTGGTTGCTTCTGTGGCAAAGATTTGATCCCTAGACTAGGAACTTCCTAGGCACAGCCAAAAAAAAAAAAAAAAGCAAAACAAAACAAAACAAAGCAAATGGGTAAAGGATCTGAACAAGTTTTTCCAAATAAGACATACAAATAGCCAAAAAGTATCCAAAAAAGTGCTCAACATTACTAATCATCGGGGAAATGCAAATCAAAACCACAATGAGGAGTTCCCATTGTGGCTCAGTGGAAACAAAAATGACTAGTAACGGTGAGGACAAAGGTTCGATCCCTGGCCTCGCTCAGTGGGTTAAGGATCTGGCATTGCTGTGAGCTGTGGTGTAGGTCACAGATGTGAGTTGGATCTGGAATTGCTGTGGCTGTGGCATAGGTTAGCCGCTACAGCTCTGACTTGACCCCTAGCCTGGGGACTTCAAATGCCATGGGTGCAGCCCTGAAAAGACAAAAAAACAAAACAAAATAAAACAAAACAAAAAACACAATGAGATAACAGTTTACACTAGTCAGGGTGACTATCAAAAAGACAAGAAATAACAAGCAATTGGTGAGAATGTGGAAAGAAAGGAAAATTGTGCACTGTTGGTTGGAATGTAAACAGGTGCAACTACTGTGGAAAGCAGTTTGGAGGTTCCTCAAAAAATCAAACATAGAGCTACCATGTGAGCCAAAATTCCACATTTGGATTTTTATCTGAAGCAGATAAAATCTCAAAAAGTTATCGTTACATGCCCATGTTCATTGAAGCATTATTTACAATAGCTAAGACTTGAAAATAACCTAAGTGTCGCTCGATGGATGAATGAATACAGAAAATGTGATATATATATTTCATTTTTATATGTTTCACACATATGTGATGTATATAACAATGGAATATTATTCCTCCATAAAAAAGGAAATTCAGACAGTCACAAAATGGATGGATCTTGAGAGCATTAGGCTAAGTGAAAAGACAGAAAAAGACAAATACTATAACATATCATTTATGGTCTCTAAAAATAATGTCCTCATAGATACAGAGAATAGATTGTTGGTTGCAGGAAGTGTGGAATTGGGGTGGATGAAATGGATTCATATAGTCAAAAGTTATGTATTTCTATTTTTTAAATGATTTTTGTTTTTTTCCATTATAGTTGGCTTACAGTGTTCTGTCAATATTCTACTGTATAGCAAAGTGACCCAGTCTCTCTCTCTCTCTCACGCGCGCACACACACACAGACACACACATACACATTCTTTTTCTCACATTATCCTCCATCATGTTCCATTACAAGTAACTAAATATAGTTCCCTGTGCTTACAGCAGGATCTCCTTGCTTATCCATTCCAAATGCAATAGTTTGCATCTATTAACCCCAGACTCCCATCCCACTCCCTCTCCCTCCCCCTTGTCATCCGCAAGTCTGTTTTCCAAGTCCATGTGTTTCTTTTCTGTGGAAAGCTTATTTGTGCTGTATATTAGATTCCAGATATAAGTGATATTATACGGTGTTTGTCTTTCTCTTCCTGACTTACTTCACTTTGTATGAGAGTGTGTAGTTCCATCCATGTTGTTGCAAATAGCATTATTTTGTTCTTTTTTATGGCTGAGTAGTATTCCATTGTGTATATATACCACATCTTCTTAATCCATTCATCTGTTGATTTAGGTTGTTTCCATGTTTTGGCTATTGCGAATAGTGCTGTGATGAGCATATGGGTGCATGTGTCTTTTTCAAGGAAAATTTTGTCTGGATATGCCGAAGAGTGGCATTTCTGGGTCATATGGTAGTTCTATATTTAGTTTTCTGAGGTATCTCCATACTGTTTTCCATAGTGGTTGTACCAACTTACATTCCTACCAACAGTGTAGGAAGGTACCCTTTTCTCCACACCCTCTCCAGAATTTATTATTTGTTGACTTAATGATGGCCATTCTGACAGGTATAAAGTGGTACTTTATAGTAGTTTTGATTTACATTTCTCTAATAATTAGTGATGTTGAGCATCTTTTCATGTGCCTGTTTGCCATCTGTATATCTTCTTTGGAGAAATGTCTTTCAGGTCTTTTGCCCATTTTTCAATTGGGTTGTTTTGTTTGTTTGTTTGTTTGTTTTTGCTGTTGAGTTATATAAATTGTTTGCATATTTTAGAAATTAAGCCCTTGTCAGTTGCATCCTTTGAAAATAGTTTCTCCCATTCCATAGGTTGTCCATTTTTTTTTATCATTTCCTTTGCTGTGCAAAACCTTGTCAATTTAATTAGGTCTTATTGGTTTATTTTTGCTTTTATTTCTGTTGCTTTGGGAGACTGACCTAAGAAAAAACATTTCTGTGGTTGATGTCAGAGAACGTTTTGCCTATGTTCTCTTCTAGGAGTTTGATGGTGTCTAGTCTTATGTCTAAGTCTTTAAGCCATTTTGAGTTGATTTTTGTGCATGTGTGAGGGTGTGTTCCAGTGTCATTATTTACATGAAGCTGTCCAGTTTTCCCAGCATCACTTACTGAAAAGACTGTCTTTTTCCCATTTTATAGTCTTCCCTCCTTTCCTGAAGTTTAATTGGCTGTAAGTGTCTTAGTTACATATTTCTATTAATAAGTTAAGTCCTGGGGATGGTGACTATAGTTTACAATATCGCATATTTGAAAGATGCTAAGAAAGTAGGTCTTAAAAGAGTTCTGACACACACCCCAAAATTGTGACTATGTCTGGTCATGGATATTAGCTAAACTTATTGTGGTGATCATTTCAAAATACACGCATGTATCATATCATTTTATTTTAACCCTGAAACTAATAACATGTATGTAAGTTTTTAAAAATTGACATAAGAGAATGCATGACAAAGAAAAAGAAAGAAACAACGGAAAAGCATAGCAACTTTTAAAGTATGAGAGAGGATAATAGGAAAACTTACAAACTCGTTAAGTAATCATAATAAATATAAATGGATGAAATTCATTGAGTAATAGAGAATTGGCTTTTTTAAAATGCAGATATAAACTGCTTACTAAGGACATATTTGGAATACAGAAAGGTTGAAACAAAAAACATAAAAATATTAGTCCAAAATAATTTATTAGGAAAAAAAGTGGGTCATTTTATAAGGACAAAAAGTATACCACCAAGAACATAGAACAACTCTGAACTTGCACTCACCTACTAGTCTCAGAATACAAAGAAAAAATAGTTAAAATTATAAGTAAAAATTAAAAATCCACTGTCAAAGGGAGATTTTAATAAAATTACTTTAGTAACTGATAAATCAAATGGGAAAAAATAGTAAGGATATTAGAAGATTTGAAAAATGAAACTATAACTAGCAAGCTAATGTATACGTGTGCATATATTATTATATATAAATAATACCTACAATATTATATATCTGTTTTTGACATCTGTTTTACACAGATATCTATTATACATACATATCAATATTATATATGCACATATCTATTATATACACAATAGATAGCATATTATATATACTTGTAATATGTATAATAAGTATATGTGGATCTGAAATAGATATAACAAAACTTTAAGATTTGATGAAACTGAGTAGCAGATACAAAGATATTCGATATACTTTTCTCCATACTTTTCTCATACTTGCTATATTTTGTAAGAAATCTTAAAATTCATAATTATAAGAAAACACAAAATAGAGTACTAAGGCCCAATTGTTTTTTGGGTTTTTTTTTTTTTTGGCCTCTGCAGGTGCTTAAAACAAAAAAAGACTAGAACTCAGATATTTCTCACTTTCAAAAAAATTGTCCTCATAAATGATGTCACCAGCAAAAAGTCATCCTAGCAACTGGAATGGGTAGGAAATCAGACTAAGAAAGTAGCCGAGTAAGGTAAGTAAAGTGTCTATTAGGGCAGAGATGCTCAACTCCATTTCATCTACAACATACCTGAGAAAGGAAAGTCACACGTGAAAGACAAACGAAATACATGGGAGGGCAAATCTGGTCCCCAACACTCTTCCTTGGCTGGAAATGAGGTCTGACCCGGGTGCTGACGGGCAGTGCAAGGGTGAACTGGAAGGTCCTCCATGTGCTTGATTTCTGCTCTCTTTGAATCTCTCCACCCTTCCCACATCCCTAAATGACATTGATTTGACCTCTGTCCTTGACCTAACTCTGGCCCTGTCCAAGCCAACCAGACTCTTCTTCACTCCTTTTTGAGGTTCCTTTCAGGCCTACTGAGTGTTTCACAGAAAACAATGCTTCAAAAAAATGTATCCTAGGAGTTCCCTGATGACTCAGTGGGTTAAAGATCAGGCAGAGTTCCTGTTGTGGCTCAGCAGTAATGAACCCAACTGGTATCCGTGAGGATGCGGGTTCAATCCCTGACCTCGCTCAGTGGGTTAAAGATCTGGCTTTGCCCTGAGCTGTGGTGTAGGTCACAGACAAGGCTCAGATGTGCTGCTGCTGTGGCTCTTGCCTAGGTTGGCAGCTGTAGCCCCAATTCAACTCCTACTCTGGGAACTTCCATATGCCATGGATGCAGCCCTAAAGAGCAAAAAATTAATTTAAAAAATAAAATCTGGCATTGTCACTGCTGTGGCTTGGGTCACTGCTATGGCAAGTGTTCAATCCCTGGCCCCAGAAATTCCGTATGGTGATTGGGTCATTTTGCTGTACAACAGAACTTGAAGAAACATTGCAAATCAATTATACTTTAAGAAAAAAGAAAAAAAAAGAAATTCCCCATATTGCAGGCAAGTCAAAAGAAAAAAACAAATCCCCAAAGCAACAGATTCAAAGAGACTTAAAAGGCATATAAAAAATAAGTAAGGCTAAAACCCATGTCTAGTGTTGCACATGTGGGTTTGAAACCATAAGGAAACATAAGGAAGTTTGTTTATGTCCTTTTGTGACCTCATTGTAAAAGTTAGAGCAGTGCTTACTTTTGGAGGGAACGAGGGGGCTGTGGGTGGGACTGGGCACGTGGCACTTGTGGGGTGGCTGAAGGTCTGCTTCTTGCCTGAGTGGTGGTTACAAGAGTACTTTGTAGTAACAGTCCATTTGGAGTTCCTGTTGTGGCTCAGTGGTAACGAATCCAACTAGTATCCATGAGGATGAGGGTTCGATCACTGTCCTTGCTCAGTGGGTTAAGGATCCGGAGTTGCCACATGCTGTGGTATAGGTCACAGACGTGACTCCGATCTGGTGTTGCTGTGGCTGTGGCATAGGCCGGTAGCTGCAGCTCTGATTTGACCCCTAGCCTGGGAACTTCCATATGCCTCGAGTGCGGCCCTAAAAAGAAAAAAATAATAATAAAAATAAATAAATTGAGTTCCCATCATGGCTCAGTGGTTAATGAATCTGACTAGGAACCATGAGGTTGCGGGTTTGATCCCTGGCCTTGCTCAGTGGGTTAAGGATCTGGCGTTGCTGTGAGCTGTGGTGTAGGTTGCAGACGTGGCTCGGATCCTGCGTTGCTGTGGTTGTGGCGAAGGCCGGCAGCTACAGCTCCTGTTAGACCCCTAGCCTGGGAACCTCCATATGCCGCGGGTGTGGTCCTAGATAGGGCAAAAAGACTAAATAAATAAATATATTTTCAAATGAAATAACATCTTGAATTTGCATCAAAATAGTACAGCCAGGAAACTGGATATTTGTACAAATGAAACAAGATTGATCATAATTGGTAATTGTTGAATTTGATGTTTTTCATACTTTAATTTTGCTTGTTAAAAAAAAAGCTTCCTAAGGAGGCGTTCTCATATGGGGCAGTTGGCTGAGAATCCAACTGTAGCATCTTAAGTCACTGTTGAAGGGCAGGTTCTATCCTCAGCCTGGCATGGAGCGTTAAAGAGACAGCATTGCCAGAACTGGGGCTCGGGTCACAGCTGCAGCTCAGATTCGGTCCCTGGGCCGGGAACTTGCATATGCCATGGGTGCGGCAATAAAAAGAAAAAGCAGGAAAGAAAAAAACAAAGCTTTATGGAGTTCCCATCATGGCGCAGCAGAAACAAATGCTATTAGGAACCATGAGGTTCCAGTTTTGATCCCTGGCCTCGCTCAGTGGGTTAAGGATCCAGCGTTGAAGTGAGCTGTGGTGTAGGTCACAGACTCAGCTAAGATCTAATGTTGCTGTGACTGTGGTGTAGGTCAGCGGCTGTAGCTCCGATTCGACCCATAGCCTGGGAATCTCCATATGCCATGGGTGTGGCCCTAAAAAAAAAAAAAGAAGCTTTGTGAGGAATAATATACATATCAATAAAATTTGCCAGTTGTAAGTGTACAGTATAATAATAAGTTATAAATTGTAGAACTGTGCAATCATCACTACAATTCAGTTCTAGAATACTTCTATTACCCTGAAAAATATCCTCAGGCCTCTGTAATCACTTTCTAGTCCCCCCAGCCTTCCACTAGTCTGTTTTCTGTATCTCTAAATATTCCTTTTCAGGACATTTGATGTAAAAACAATCATACAATACATAGTTTTCTGCTGTTCTCTCTACTAGCATATAAATTTAATACACCAGCCTGCTCGCCAACCTTGCACCACCTGCATCCCATCACTTGGTGCCCACCCCCCCACTCCCCCCGCCCCCAAACTCAAGCCTCTCTGCCTTGAGCAGAGGATTTGAGCCGCTAGCCATGACTGGCCCTGCATCCACATCTAACTCAATGGCAGACACAGAACCAATCAAAGGCCCTTGCTTCCCATCGGAGTAAAATCCACAGGGGAGTTTGGGTTTTTGGAGCCCCTGTTTGGCGCCTGGAGTGAACGCTGCACTTTGCTGACCCCACAACCAGGTGTCAGTAGATTGGCTTTACAGCTTCAGGGGCCAGCAGACCCGGACCCAAGGCTGGTTTGTGAGTCTGTAACCGTTTGGAAGGCGATAGGCGTTCTCCATGGATTGGGGGTAGGGTTTGATGGAAAGAGTCAAGACTC
>PVHT021183523.1:19507391-19522078 GCA_004024745.2 Catagonus wagneri
GGCTTTGGAGGAAGGGAGTCAAGGGTGCAGCCAGCCCCCCCTCTCCCTCTCTGAGTCTCTGACCTGTTGCGAGGGGCTGGCCTGCACCTGGCCCTGTTCCACATGGACTGTCCTTGTCATTGAGATTCGTCACGTGGGTCTGCGGTGGGCTTATCTCTGAGGATGGAAAAGGCTAGACATCTAAAGAAAAAAACCGCCAACGAGCAGGAGTGTGCTGTGTGTGGGGCGTAGGGCCCTTGGAGGACGCTGGCCAGCCTGCTTCCAGAGAAGTATATGAAAAAAATTTATTCAGTAAACAGACGGACCCCAAGCCAGGGAAGGGGGCGCAGCCCCTGCAGTACGCCGGTCAGGTCAGTCGTAGGCCTCGTCATCGTCGTCCTCGTCGCCGAAGAAGAAAGTCTCCCGGTCCAGGTTCTCGGACTCCTCATCGTAGGAGAAGCTGTCGTTGTCCAGCTCCTCCTCAAACTCGTCCTGCTGCCACTCGGGCACATCGTCGTCCTCGTCGTCTTCCTCTTCCTCATCCCCCTCGGGCCCTGAGGAGCCCGGGGGCCTAGGGGAGCGCCAGTTCAGCCCCGCTGCCACCCAGCTCCCCCGCCCCCGCGGCCGCCGCCCTGCACTCACTGCCTTCCGGGCACGTTGGATCCTTTCGCCTCTGGGGCCTCGAGCGATGGACTCTGGAGACCAACCCGGAAGTCCTGGCAAGGACACAGGGGTGTGGCAGCAGGAGTGGAGGGGACCCTGGGCCTCTGTGCCCAGCGTTCCTTCAGCCGGTGCTCCCTGAGGCCCTGCGAGGGGCCGAGCTCCGGCCAGGCCGCTCCCGCCGCCTCCACTAGGCGCTGCCCCTGTGGCCTGACTGGGAGGTGGGCTCCAGGGACCTAGGAGGTGCTGGTGAGGCACCACCCCTGGGCTTACGTGTATGTTCGTGCCTTTTCTGCCCGAGTTACCAGTGTGTAAGCTCCCCGAGGGCAGGACTCCTAGTTTAGACACATCAGTGTCCTAGAGCTGAAAGAACCTCAGAGATCCCTTACTCAGCTGGATCCCAATCCCCTGGCCCCACTCTTAGGATTCTGAATCCACATCTGGGAAGTATTTCCTGGAAAAATTCCCCAGGTGGTTTTGGGGAACAACCACCTGACCAAACACCCCTCTCTGGGCTAACTTCTTCATCCTGTAGGAAACGCCAGCCCGGTGGCTAAAGGGCAGGGTGGCCTGGGAGCCGAGATGAGACGTGCACACAGGTCTCCTAACATCATCCACTTTGCCCTTCCTTCGGGACCCCCAGGGCAGGAGGGCGGGGAGGGGGGGAGGTGGCTACCTGGGTGGAGTGCTGCAGGATGGCGAGCATCCGTTCTTGGATCCGCCGCAGCAGCTCCAGGCCGGTGTTGAGGTGCTCGGCCCGCAGCAGGCGCAGCGACGAGGCCAGGTCCCTACAGCGCAGCAGCGTCTCCTCTGCAGGGGGGGGGCAGGACCAGGGGCTCCATTCCTAACGGTTCATGCTGGACACTTACTGCGGCCCGACCCCATCAACTGGGGTTCCCAGGCTGTACTCAAAAGTCAGGTGAGGAGCTGTGTACTTTATACTAGCAAAACCAGAACGTTAAAAGGCCGATGGCAGTAAGGGTATGAAGACCAGGAAGCATGAGGGGCCAGAGCGAAGGTGGACAGCTGGGGGCTGAGTCACCCACCTGCATGTTCGAAGTGGGGGCGCTGGGGGAGCGGGGCTCACCGAGGAGGATCTGCAGGGCGTTGGTGTGCAGCTCCAGGGTCTCCGTCTGCTGCTCCACCACATCCACGTGCTCCGTGTCCTGGCTGTAGAAGCTGTACACGCAGGCGTAGGCCAGCACCTGCGGAGCCCCACCCCGAAAGGCTGAGGCTGCCACCCGCCTGCCCGCCGTCCCCTCCCTCCTCCCTCCTCCCACCTCCCACCCAGTCCTGGGAGCACCCCCCACCCGCCACCTTTCTAGCCTGCTCCAGACCCCGGCAGGCGTCGCTGAGGAAGGCGAAGCATTTGGGTGGGGGCAACTCGTGGATGGCAGACACGCGGTTCCGCAAGTTCACAGCAAACTCCTGTGGGGGAGGCAGGGCCCCCCAGTCAGAAAAGCACACGTCCCACTCTGGCCCCTGCCCGCCGTCCAGCCCAGGCCTCCAGCCCCTCCCTGCTTACCCGGGCCTGGTGATGGAAAGTACACCTTTCATTATAGTCCTGGAACCGCTTCTCCTGGCGAGCTGCTTTGCTTACCTGGTAAGGACACGTCGAGGGGCCTTTTGGGTGCTGGGCAGGGCAGGGTGGGGCTGGAGAGCAAGCTGGCTACCATGCACGGAGGCCCTCTGACCCCTTACCCACATTTCTTCATCTGAGTCAGAACTCGGGGGTGGGGGGGTGCAGGTCAGATCATCATCCCCTTTTACAGATGAGGGCGCCGAGCGAGGCCTGGACGCGCTAACCGACCATGCAGTGAGCCAGGCTCTGGCTCAGTACTGACTCTGCTCTGGTGCCTCCTGCGAGGGCCCAGCACCCCCGCCTCCCGGCCTCCCCGGGCATGAGACGGCCGCCTGGGGTTGAAGGTCCCCATGTGCGGCTCCCCAGGACAGGGCTACCAGCACCTGTAGGCCCAGGTGGCTTCCATCTTGTCCCCTTTCAGCCCTCGTCCCAACAGCCGTTTGGCTGTTCCCCGCACAGCCCTCTTCGCCCAGGGCCGGGCAGCACCGTCCCATCCTGACCGTCCCTGGGCCTCTGCCCTCCTCCCGGCCCCTTACCATGGCGGAGCAGTTGTAATAGTCCTTGTGGTTTGGCTTCCAGGACTTGAGGCAGCGCCAGCAGAATCCATGGTTGCATCTGGCACAGGTCATGCTGTGGAGGAAGCTAGCTGGTCAGGGGGCTCCTGCCTCTGGCATTCCCATTAAGACACCCCAGTCCTTCCCATGTCCTCACAGTCTCCTTAACCTTACTGGTCCCTCCTGCCCGGCCCTGGCTTCTGCACTGCTGCCCACAGTGGAGACTGAGAAGTGGGGGAAGGACACTCAGGTCCAGGAATCGCTTGGAGGGTGACTGTGGAAGGGCCCCTGCTTTCTGAGCTTTCTGGTAAGCCCACCGCCCCTCCCTTCCCCAGCCTCCCACCTCTCTGGTGTCCACAGTACCCCCTTCTTACTGCAGACACCCCTCGTTCTTCTCAATGGGAGCCTGGCAGCTGGGGCAGCGCTTGGAGATGAGCTTGGCCAGATGCTTGCTCTGGGCCTCCACACTCATGCCGTCGTAGTAGCCGCCGTCATCAACCCACTGAGACATGTGGCCACAGCTGGCAGGGTAGTGGGCCTGGGGTGGGAGGGGCAGTGAGGACGCAGCCAAGCCCTTGCGTGGGGGGTGGCTGCCGGGGTGGGGTGGAGGGGGGGACAGGACAGAGCTTGTGAGGCGGGGAAGGGTGGGCGCCACCTCAGGGAAGCTGCAGCTGAAGCAGGAGGCCCAGCCACACTTGGAGCAGGTGGTCCCACAGCCCAGGCCCTGGCGGCACAGGATGCGGTCGCAGCCCTGGGGGTTGGTGCACCACGTCAGGTTGGAGCAGCTCTCCACGTAGCCACGCAGGAGGGCTTTCTCATACTGGGGGGACACAGAAGCCACCAGGTGAGCACCTGGCTCTCGGAGCCTTGCACCTCCAGGCCCCCCACACCCTGGCGTCAGCCGCTCCTGGGATCTGCGTGCCGGAGCCTCCCCAAGGACGGGGCTACCTTGGAGATGACCTCGGGCGAGGAGACGATGGAACGGATGAAGGCCCCCGTGGGCTGGGCGGGGCAGTCGGCGATGGGGCAGGTGCAGTGCAGCACGAGGTTCTGCTCGATTCGAGTCGTCAGGTACTCATTCCAGCAAGACTGGGAGAGACACAGGAGCGGCCGCTCAGGGGCAGCCCGAGTGCAACTGACCTGGCTCCGTTCCCCGACGGCATGGGGGACGAGTCTGCTTCTGGAAGTGTCAACCTCAAAGCTGACCCTCACCTTTCCAGCTCCCATGGGTTTTCCTGAGATGGACCCAAATTACCGTTCACCTTGAGGACACATGGGCCGCAGTAACCTAACTGTAATCATTGTCAGGCGGAGGGGTGTGAAGTGAGCGGGTAAAGAGAACCCAAAAAAAGGAGAGGATTCAAGTTCTAAGGAGGACCTAGAGAGAATGAGAAGGCCAGAGAGAAAGGAGGCCGGGGGGCTGGCCGGGCCCCCTGCACCGCAGCTGTGGCCTTGCCTCCTGCTCCCGCCTCCCAGACTCAGCTTCCGCCGCTGCAACCACAAAAGTCCTGATCAAGCCCCCAGTCACCAGTGCTGGAGCCCTTGAATCCTTTTCTCGACGCAAGGCCAGTGCCCCACCCTAACCAGACCCCCAAACTGTAGCTGGAGCCTGTCCTGCCTCCCAGTGCTGTCTACACAGTACAGCACCTGACCCCCAAAAGGCTCCGTCAACAAGAGCCTCTGTCAACAAGCGCACAGTGCCCAGAGCCAAGCTTCCCAGAAGGACGCCTCTAAACCCCAGGAGGGTGCTCGGTCCAGGTAACTAAGAAGTGATTTACTGGATTATGTTCACTCAAAACCCCTCCTCACAGTGTGAAACAAGCCCAGATAAATTAGTAAACTGAATGCAAGATTCTTGCATCTGGATATTACGCCAGGGAATGTCCTCCAACTTCAGACACCCATGCTTGCGGCACACGGTGGGTCTGGGCCCCTCACAGCCTGGAGTGGGGGCACTGCTCAGTTCGGAGCCCGCTCTACTCCCCCACGGAGCCCCTGGGCTTCGGGCTTGCCCTCAGCTTAATCTTCCCCGCCGCCCAGCCGATTCCCCGCCCTCTGCCGCTCCAGCCTCACCCTGGGAAGCCACCTCTGACTGCTCCAGACCTCAGGACTTCCCGTCTGATGGCTCCTGCACTGTCGCTGGTGCCATTCAGCTGTGACTTATTCCATCAGCCTGCTCTTCTCTGTCCCATTTTCCAGCTCCCTGTGGCTTCCTCTCCACAGGGTGGCGCCCTGGGCCTGGCAGTCTCTCCCTGGGTGATGCCATTTAACTCCAGATTCGAGAGTCCACTCGCCCCCATCGGTCCCACACAGGTGTCCACACGGCAGCTCCCACTGCCTTGGCCAGACTGAACTCCCCACAAAAGCCCGCCTCAGCCGCAGCCCTAACATCTCCCCCGGCTCAACACAAGCCGACACACCCCACCCTCCCGGCGCTCAGGTCAGACACCAGGAACTGCCTTGATTCCCGTCCTAAGCGGCCCGGCCCTGTTAGTGCCACCTTCCAGTGTGTCCCACCCCACCCCACCCCAGCTGTCCTCAGGCCCAACCGCACCACCTCTTGCCTCTACTGTACAAGAGTCTCTAAACTGGTGCCCCCATTTCCACGCTTGTTCCGCCCAAGCCTTTTCTCCACCTAAAGTGATCTTATCGAAAATGGGAATCAGATCGCATCAGGGCCCTGCCTAAAATGCACCAGGGCTCCCTGTAAAGGCCCCTGCTCTCCTCCCCTCCCCGTCCCACCACCTCTGGGCTTTAGCCTCCGGCTCAGCTTCTTTGCACTTACTGTCCCTCCCTGCCACACACTTCACCCAGTCACCACCTCAGACTGGCCTTCCCAGTCCAAAGTCCCTGATGACCCAGCCCCTCGCCCTCCTGACCTCGATCACCCCCCGTTTCCTTCCCTGCACTGGTAAGAGCGAAGGGAGTGCCCTGGGGTAAAACTGCCAAATTCCAAACCCTGACCAAACTGCCTCTCTTCTGAGGCCTCAAGCTGCCATCTGTAAAGTAGGGAAGTAAAAGGCCCACCTCACAGACAGCCATACAGGGACTAAGCAGGGTGATGCACGTACAAACAGCACAGCAGCCCACAGGGAGTCCCCGTAAACGTTAGCGCTGCGCTGTTACTAGGCAGCTAGCTAGCTGTACTCCTCAAATTCAGCTGAACACTGGAATCACATGAGTTTTTAAAACTCCAGATGCCTGATTTTCTCGTCCAGAGATTCTGATTTAATTGGTCTGAGGCACCAAGTTCTCTTGTGACACAGCAGGTTAAGGATCCAGCCCATTGTCACTCCAGCAGCTTGAGTTGCTGCTATGGCTTGGGTTCAGTCCCTTGGCCAGGAACTTCCACAGGCTGCAGATGTGGCAAAAGAGAAAAACTCTGTAGGTGACAGTTTGAGCATCAGGATTTTTTTTTTTTTTTTTAGGACCGCACCCACGGCATATGAAGGTCCCCACATTAAGTGTCGAATGGGAGCTGCAGCTGCTGGCCTACACCAACCACAGCCATGCCAGATCTGAGCCACATCTGCAACCTATGCCACAGCTTGTGGCAATGCCAGATCCTTAACCCACTGAGCGAGGCCAGGGACTGAACCCACATCCTAGTGGAGACCATCTCTGGTTCTTAACCTGCTGAGCTATGACAGGCATGCTAGACTTTTTTCTTCTTTTGGCCACACCTGAGGCATGCAAAAGTTACAAAGCCAGGGATCGAACTGAAGCCACAGCAGTGATGTCGTCAGATCCTTAATTTGCTGGGCTACCGGGCAACTCCCAGATCACCAGGATTTTTTCCCAGTGTTTAGAATATGCAGCCAAGTTTGAGAACCACTGACACACACCAGCAGATCCTAACAACCACCCTTCAGAGTCAAGGCAGGTGGCACCGCTTACCAACGACAAAACCAGTTTAAGGACTGAGAGACTCGTCCAACATCACCCAGACAGGAAATGGCAGTGCTGGCGCTGAAGCCCAGAGGTCCCAGGGGAGCTGTGTTGTGGGGAGAGCCAGGGGCGGGAGAACAGCGGGCGGGGCCGTACCTTACAGCAGTAGTGCCTGCAGCAGAGGGCAGGCAAGTCGTCCTCAGGCTCCAAGGGGCTGACGCAGACAGGGCAGTGGTCGGGCCGTGCGGGGGCAGGCTGGACCTGGGGGACACACAGCCCGGCCGCCAGCAGCAGCGGCTCAGGGTTGTCGCTGTAGTTCTGCAGCAGCTGTTCGGCACCCCAGTGGGAATGTGCCAGAAGGTGCTGAGCCACGTCAGGGTCCAGGTTCAGCGTCTCTTGCACCTGCCGCACTGTCTGTGCCATCAGCCCTTCCACCTCCTGCGGGCTCATGGTGCGGCCTGCAGGCAGCTGCAGGGATGCCAAGGCGGCCACAGCTTCCGGGCTTGGGGACAGAGGGTTAGGGTCAGTCTCCCTGCCCTGTTTACCACCTACTTGCCGAGCCCCGCCCTGGCCCCCAGTCCCTGCTGTGCACCCCCACCCACACTTGCTCAGTCATCCTGAGGACAACCACCCACCCACCCACCCATCAGAGCACAGCCTCCACCGAAGCACTTGTGAGTGGGGGTGGGGGCAGCTGTCGCAGTGACTAGGGGCACCGCAGGCACCTAGTGGGCCAAGGTCAGGATGCTAAGTGACCTGCAATGGATGGGACAATCCTGAGGTAGGTCCCAGCCGAAATGCCACCAGCACGCCTGCTGAGAAAGTCTAAAGCCTGTTGCTCAAAGTGTGGTCAGTGGACCAGCAGCGGCGTGTCATAGGGAGCACCACTGAATTTTAACATGTGCACGTGGAAGGTTGAGAGAGATTACTCTAGAGAGCTCACTTGACACACAATGCAAACAGCAGGCATAAAAATAGAGCCATAACAAGCTCTATGGTGAAGGGGAGCTGACACAGAAAGCCCTAGGGGAGCCAGCGACCTAGGAGCGCCCTCCGGCAAACTCCACAGACCCGACTTCTTGGAAACTAGAGTCTGGCTGTCTGGCTGAGCAGAGTGCATGGTCAGCACTCAGTACACAGCTGCGTCATGTTTCCACTTTGCTCAGAATGAAAGACACCCAGAAAGGAGCTTCAATGACTGGGTCCCTTGCCTGAGGGCTGGCTTTAGGAGGATGGGGACAGCAAGGCCCCTGATAGCACTGGGTAGGGGAGGGGATGAGGACTAGCAAAGTGGGGACAACAGCAGGGAAAGGGAAAATGGGGTTAGAGAGAAAAATAAAGTTTTTTCCACTGGAGCCTGGCTCTGGTGTACAAGCCTCCCCCCCAGGTCACTGCGGTACAGTTTGTCCTGGGGAGCCCTGCAGCAGGGGGACGGGGCCAGGGGTGGCTTACCTAGGTTTGGAGGTCTCGCAGGTCTGGCTGCCAGAGAAGGGGACCTCTGCCTGACCCCGACAGGGCCCCGCGGGCTGCGGCGCAGCGTACATCAGGACCTGGGGCCGGTCGTCCCGCCGCTCCACGTAGCCCTGGCCCAGGAGGTGCAGGATGCAGGAGAGGACATCCGTGCTGGTACAGGCCACGCCCCCGGCAACGGTGCGGCCCAGGCTGCCAGGGGGGTTGGGACCCTTGCGCCAGGCCTCCAGCACCTGCCGGGGAGGAGGAAACAGCCCCATCTGGGTTCAGGGCCTGGCTCTGCCACTGACTAGCTGTGTGACCGCGGACTGGTTGCTAACTCTCTCACGGCTTGCTTTTCTTATGTCAAACAGGGATAATAATGAAGATGATGACGATGATACCACCTATCTCATACGCTTTTGTGCAAATGAAATGACTCAGTCGTGTAAACTCCTAGAAGAGGGCCTGGCGCCTGGTCAAAACTCAGGTCGGGCCTCTACCTTCTGTCTAACTGCCCATCAGGAATAGAAAACCCAGACAGAAACGTCACCTTCCGGGTCCCAGACTGAGAGCGTTTACCGTCCCGCTGATGACCCCCGGCTCCAGCCCCCAACCCCAAGCACGGCGCCCCTCTGCCTACCAGGCAGACCAGCTGGTCGATGTGGAGGCCCTTCTCCCCGTGGGGTTTGAGGATACGGACGAGAAGACAGCTCAAGAGGTTCCTCTTCTGCTCCAGGGTTCGGCCCTCATCCTTCTCCACGTTCAGGTACGTCTGGGCCGGCAGCAGCCACAGGGGCTCCCCACGGGCCCGGAGCCCAGGCTCACGGAGCCGCAGCACACCTGGAACCCACTCCCGGTCAGGGTCCAAGGAGGGGAAAGGCCAGATGGGTGGGGGGGCGAAGGGACCCCACTGTCATTCCCTCACTACCCCCGCCTAGAGAGCCCCACCCCCCCGGGGCAGAGGCGCAGCCCAGCCCCCCTGCTGACCTACCCCCCTGTTGAAAGTCCTGAGCCCCCTGCAGGGTCAAAGGGCCGCTGTCAGTGGTGAGGGGCAGAAGTGCCTGGAGCAGCAGCTCAGGGCTGAGGTCAGAATTCTTCAGCAAGGCCTCTACTGACACCTCCTGGTCAGGAGAAATGGCCAGTGAGGAGCAGACAGCAATGGAAAAGGAAAACAAGAAGGGTGATGGAAGGAGGAAAAGAGACGGGGGGAAGAGACAGTGGGAGGCAGGAGCTGAGGCACCTCTGTCTGATTGAAATTCAACAGCAGCCACATCTGGACGGTGGACACATGCAGCGTCTGGTCCCCAAACTGCAGCTCAGCCCGGCCCAGCCACGTCCACTGCAGTCGCCGATGTGGGCCCACATCCAGGACTGGATGGTTCTGACCTGGGAAAGTGTCAAGGGAAAAAGGTGGAGGCAGAGTAGGGGAAACAAGGAGCCAGGGTTGAGGCGGGGGGTGCCATTCGCCAAGCTTTGCTAGTCTCTGTGGGGAGCAGGGCCCAGCGTTCACAGACACAGACGCGCCTCGGCCAGCGTTCAGGGTGCAGCCCCCTCTGTGTCTGCGCACAGACCAGGGAGCCCACCCTATGCTGAGCCCCGCAGGCTCCACGGAAGAAACACCAGAGGGGAGACCTGGGTTTGGCTTCCAGGGAGATGACATTTTATTAAAGACCCACTAGGCTGGGTCTCCTCCTCCTCCTGTGAGCCTGGGATGTTTGTTCAGACTAGAAATAAGGACACAGTCAAAGGGAGAAGGCATCAAAAACAGCCAGCCTGAGGGCATCAAAAACGGCCAAAGATGGGACAACGTATCAGGAAAATAATGGCTACGATGGACTAAAACACAATATTTTAATAGCCATGGGTTCATAATGAAATACTAAAAACAAACTCCCTGGTCATCTTTTGAAAAAGCTAGAGAACCAACACATTGTTTTGAAAACTGGCTAAAAATAAGGGGGAGGAGAAAAGATTAAAACCGTTCTTGAATCAATAGTACTTCAGTGTAACTAAAAAGCTGAGGAGAGGGGAGTTCCCTCTGTGGCTCAGCAGTTAACAATCCCAACTAGGATCCATGAGGTTGTGGGTTCAATCCCTGGCCTTGCTCAGTGGGTTGAGGATCCAGGGTTGCCATGAGTTGTGGTGTAAGTCACAGACACGGCTCGGATCCCGCATCGCTGTGGCGTAAGCCAGCAGCTGTAGCTCTGATTCGACCGTGAACCTGGGAACTTCCATGTGCCACAGGCGTAGCCCTAAAAAGCATAAAAAAAAAAAGTTAAGGAGAGAACGTTTTTCTTTACAGAGAAGGCATTCCAGCTGACACCTGGAGAGGGAGGGACAAAAGTAGGTCACTAGCTTGTAACCCTAATGGCAATGATGTGCCTAGTGAACAGCTGATGGGAAACTATGTATCATGTATAGATCCCACAAATACTGAAATCCACAGATGCACCTGGACATCACAGAGACAGCCCGCCCCCTGGTGGAAGTACAGGATACCAGCTACGGAGCGCTTCTGCCTGAGAAACCAACCCTGAATCTCACTGAGTTCCTACATCTAAACATCAGTCTTCAGGAAAAAAGGAGACAGAAGACCAGCTAGAGGACACCACGCAGATGCAACCAGACGAATCCGGCCTGTGGACGACCCTATACGCACAGCTCTATTTGGCAAACCACCTCGTTCCTCCGCAAACAATCACAAGAGAGAAGAAAATAGAGGCGGGAACCAATAGATGAAGGGAGATGAGAGAGAACTCATCAAATGCAGTGTGTGGGCTTTAGGTGGATTCAGAAGGGGCAAAAAAAAAAAAAAAGCCTTAACTTTAAAGGCTCAAGGCAATTAGGGAAATATGCATACTAACTCTGTATCTGAAATGTTAAGAACAGTTACTAATTTCTATAAGTTTGATTATTATAGGGTCCTTGCTTTTAAAAACAGAGTCCTTATCTTTTAAATTTGAAGTCTGGGGAAAGTGGGTGGGGACAAATGAGGCAAGACTAGCCATGAACTGATACATGTAGGTATCCTGGAGTTTATTATATAGTCTGTCTACTTTTGTATATCTAAATTTATTTTGATAAAAAGATTTTTTTTAATGAGGGTTAGAATAAGCCATTTCTGAAGTTAAACTGATAAAAGTTTTCCAACAATATACCATGAATGAAGAGACTTCATTCCTATGTACTTTAGGAATAAAACTGGACTCAGAAAGAAGGATCAGGATACAAAAGGAATGGTGACTAAAGCAATGATGACAAATCCAAACTAAATAAGACAATAATAACAACTAGTTGGAAGGTAATAAAAGATAATTCTAAAATACTAAACAGGGAGTTCCATTTGGCACAGCGCAAAATCCAACTAGTAACCCATGAGGTTACGGGTTCAATCTCTGGCCTTGCTCAGTGGGTTAAGTATCCAGCGTTGCCATGAGCTGTGGTGTAGGTCACAGATATGGCTTGGATCCCGCATTGCTGTGGCTGTGGTGCAGGCCAGCAGTTGTAGCTCCTATTAGATCCCTAGTCTGGAAACCTCCATATGCCACAGGGATGGTCCTAAAAAGCAAAAAAATAAAAAATAAATAAAATACTGAACAACTTGTAACAAAGAAGATGGAAGTTAGAGCTGAGTTAAGATTGTGGTCCTTTCATTGTTCAAGAAAATGGGAAGTGATATTAACAAGTCAAACTTATATTAAAAAATATGAGTACACTCCTGTGCATATATCCAGACAGAACTATAATTTGAAAAGATACACACACCCCTACATTCACAGCAGCACTATGCACAAGAGCCAAGACAAGAAAACAGCCCAAATATCCATCAACAGATATATATCCGTGGTATATGTATACAAAGGAATATTACTCAGCTAAAAAAGAATGAAATAGTGCCATTTGCAACAACATGGATGAACCTGGAGATTATCATACTAAGCAAAGTAAGTCAAACAGAAAGACAAATACCATATGGTATCACTTATATGGGGAATCTAAAACATGACACAAATTAACATATTTACAAAACAGACTCACAAACATAGAGAACCAATTTGTGGTTGCCAAGGGGGTGGGGGGATGGAAAAATTAGGAATCTGGGATTAGCAGATGCAAACTATTACACAGAATGGATAAACAACAAGGCCCTACTGTATAGCATAAGGAATTAATTATATTCGATATCCTGTGATAAACCATAATGGAAAAGACTACGAAAAAGAATATATATTTGCCTTGATCACTTTCCTATGCAGCAGAAACTAACACGACACTGTAAATCAACTACACCTTAATAAAATTAAAAAATCTGGAGTTTCCTGGCAGCTCAGTGGGTTAAGGATCTGGCATTGTCACTGCTATGGTTCTGGTTACTGCTATGGCATGGGTTTGATTCCCTGGCCCAGGGAACTTCCACATGCCATGGGTGTGGCCAAAATATACGTACGTGTGTGTGTGTGTGTGTGTGTGTGTGTGTATGCAAGCAACTACAGAAACAGAACGCATAACTTCCAAAACTGATAGAGAAAAAAAAAATTTTTTTAAATCAATCCAGAATAATATAATGCACAAAACCCAGGGCAGAATCACATCCACAAAGGCTTTTAGTTTATTTTTCTTATTTTAAATATATATATTCTCTCAAATACATGAAATAACTAAAATTTATTTTTTTTTGTCTTTTTTGTCCTTTTAGGAGCCTCACCCACGGCATATGGAGGTTCCCAGGCTAGGGGTCTAATCGGAGCTGTAGCTGCCAGCCCACACCAGAGCCACAGCAACACCAAATCCGAGCCATGTCTGCAACCTACATCATAGCTCACGGCAACACCAGATCCTCAACCCACTGAGTGAGGCCAGGGATCAAACCTGCAACCTCATGGTTCCTAGTCGGATTCATTTCTGCTGAACCACAATGGGAACTCCCTAAAATAACTAAAATTTAAAATTATAAGGAGGGTAAACTAAAAATAAGAGGTTAGAAATAAAACTCAAATATGTCATTACTCATATAAATAGGCTAAAACTGATGATTCGAAAAGGGGGTGCTGTACATCTGGAGCTAACACAATACTGTACGTTAACCTTCAGTTTAAAACTGGTTTGTTTCAAAAGAGGATTGTGGAGTTCCTGCTGTGACGCAACAGGACTAGTGGAATGTCTACAGCACCAGGACACAGGTTCAATCCCCCACCCAGCATTTTTTAAAGTAAAAAATTTACAGTTATGGGATCTGGCACTGTCACAACTGCAGCGTAGGTCATAACAGTCGCTCCGGTCTGAACCCTATCCTAGGAACTCCATTAGCTGCAGGGTAGCCCCCCCAAAAGAAAATGGGGGGCCAGGGGGAGATTATTAGATTGATTAAAAAACAAATTCTAGGTATTAACAAGACACATGCCTGGAGTTCCCACTGGGGCTCAGTGGGTTATGAAGCCAACTAGTATCCATGAGGATGAGGGTTCGATACCTGGCCTTGCTCAGTGGGTTAAGGATATGGTACTGCCAGGAGCTGTGGTGTAGGGTCACAGACGTGGCTCGGATCCCAAGCTGCTGTGGCTGTGGTGTAGGCTGGCAGCTGCAGGCTGCAGCTCTGATTTGACCCGTAGCCTGGGAACTTCCATATGCCACAAGTACAGCCTAAAAAAGCAAAGCAAAAAAAAGAAAAGACACATGACTAAAATATAAGACCATGGCAAAGTTAAAAGTAAAAACAACACTGAAAGAAATTCTGATGAGAGTAAAATATTGGCATGTTTTAAAATATATTGCCAATAGATTGCTCATTAATAGTAGCAAGGGAAAAATATTAACTATACAGTGGAGAAATCAAATATTAACTATACAGTGGAGAAATCAAACCATTTCAAAATTAACATCACGAATGAGGGACAGATAGCTATTATATGCTTCCAGATGTAATACCCTGAGAAACGTGCAGTATCATTTAGTATTCTAGCCGGAAATGCATAAGTTTAATCTAATCATGAGGAAATGTACAAACCTAAAATGAGGAACTACTTAGGAAATGTTAAAGGACTACATTCTCCCAAAATGTCAATGTCATAAAAGACAAAAGAAAGGTCAAGGAATTGTTCCAAACTAAAGGAGAGTAAAGACAGGACAACTAAACATAACAGATGTTGCTGGACTGGATCCTATCCTAACTTAAAAAAAATTATGACACCAAAGAAACTAACAACCCCATCCAAAAATGGGCAGAGGATCTAAGCAGACAGTTCTCCAAAGAAGACATGCAGATGGCAAATAAACACATGAAAAGATGTTCAACATCACTCCTCATTAGAGAAATGCTAATCAAAACCACTATGAGGTACCACCTTACACTGGCCAGAATGGCCATCATCAAAAAGTCTACAAACAGTAAGTGCTGGAGAGGGTGTGGAGAAAAAGGAACCCTATTACACTGTTGGTGGGAATGCAAATTGGTGCAGCCACTGTGGAAAACAGTATGGAGATTCCTCAGAAAACTCAAAATAGAATTACCATTTGATCCAGCAATCCCACTCCTGGGCATCTATCCAGAGGAAACCATGACTCGAAAAGACACA
>PVHT021183523.1:19523078-19611563 GCA_004024745.2 Catagonus wagneri
CATGTGGAAACTAAAAAGACACAATGAACCTTTTTACAGAACAGACAATGACTCACAGACTTTGGAAAACCTTGGTTTTTCAAATAAGACAATCTGGGGGGTGGGGGGATGCACTGGGGGTTTGGGATACAAAATCTGTAAAACTGACTTGTGATGATTTATGTACACCTATAATTGAAATAAAATCCATTAAGAAAAAAAAAATTATGGAGTTAGCTGACAAAATTGGAATATGGAAAGTACATTTAAAAGGATTATATGAATGTTCAACTTTTTAAAATAATAAATGTACTGTGGTTTTATAAGAGAATACTTTATTCTCAGGAAATTTATATTAAAGTCTTTAGGGGCAGGGGACCAGCATATATGCAATTGTTCAGGAAAAAAAGTACACACACATATATCCATACATATACATATGGATATGTATACGAAAAGCAAATGATAAAAGCAAATGGAGCAAAATTTAATAAATGGTAAACTTGGATAAAGAGTATATGAGTATTCTATTATTTTTAAAATTTTTCTGTAAATTTGAAATTATTTCTAAATAACATTTTTAAGTAAAAGGATAACTGAATTTTACACTTAAAATGGTTGACACTGCAAATTCTATGCTATTCATATTTTATCACAATAACACTGCAAATTCTATGCTATTCATATTTTATCACAATAAGAGACCTAACACAATGAGCAATTAAAAAAAAAAAGGTAAGGGAATTCCCCAGTGGCCTAGCAGCTAAGGATTTGGTGGCTCAGGTCACTGCTATGGCTCTGATTCAATCCCCAGCCTGGGAATGTCTGCATGCCCTGGGCAGCTCCCCCCCCCCAAAAAAGGTAAAGAAAGCCAGTATAGAATTAATACCAGATAAAAAAATAGACTTTTGGGGGAAAAAAAAAACTTTACTAGAAAGAAAAATGGTCATTTCATAATAGTAAGGCTTAACTGACCATGAAGATTCTAAACTCGCATAGGCCATTATGGCAGTCACCAGCCATATTTAACTATTTAACTTTAAACTGGTTAAAATGCATAAAATTAAATACTGAGTTCCTCAGTTACCCTAGTTACCTTTCAAGTGCTCAACAGACATGAATGGCTGTCATATTAAACATTACAGAAAAGAACTTCTCTATCAGTGGAGAAAGTGCTATTAAACAGCACTGTTAAATGACTAAACTTGTATCTAATAACATAGTCAAAAAATAAAAAAAGCAAAATTGACAAATTAAAAATTCACTGTTAAAATGGTAGGCTTTGGCACACCTAAGTAACAGATCAGGCAGACAAAAATGATTTAAGGTTACAGATCTGAACAACACAACGAACAGGTCAATTTACTGGAATATTTAGAATCCTATATCCAGCAGCTGAAGAACACACATCCATCTTAACCACACACAGACCACTTAGAAAATGTGACTATCGCCTAGCCCATAAAGGAAGTCTCAATGCACTGCAAAACATTCAGAATCATAGAAATCATGCTCTTTGGCCACAAGGAAGTGAAGGTTAAAAATCTAAACCAAAAAGATAACCAAGCAAAAAAAAAAAAAAAAAAACTTGGGGAGTCTCCATCATGGCTCAGCAGTAACAAACACAACCAGGATCCACGAGGATAAAGATTCGATCCCTGGCCTTGATCAGCAGGTTAAGGATCTGGCATTGCCAAGAGCTGAGGTGTACATTGCAGACACGGCTAGGATCCCATATTGCTGTGGCTATGGTGTAGGCCGGCAGCTGCAGCTCCAATTCGACCCCTAGCCTAGGAACGAACATCCGTATGCCACAGGTGCAGCCCTAAACAGACCAAAAAAAAGAAGTTTGCAAATTTAAAAATATACTTTAGGGAGTTCCCATCGTGGCTCAGCAGAAACAAATCTGACTAGCATCCATGAAGACGCAGGTTCAATCCCTGGCCTCAACCAGTGGGTTAAGGATCCAGTGTTGCCATGAGCTGTGGTGTAGATCACAGACTCAGCTCAGATCTGGCGTTGCTGCGGCCGTGGCATAGGCCAGCAGCTATAGCTCCAATTAGACCCCTAGCCTGGGAAGCGCCATATGCCATGGGTGGGGCCCTAAAAAGATAAATAAATATACACTTCCAAAAAAAAAATCAAAGAAATAACAATGGAAATTAGAAAGGAGTATGGCAAATTAAAAATAGAAAATTCTTAGAACAATATACTTACGCAACATCCCAAATGTCCAACAACAGCAGAAAAAGTAAATATATTCATGCTGTGGAATATGACTCAGCAACACAAAGAACAAAGCAATGATACAACTGGCAGCCTGGATAACTCCCACAGATGTTATGTTGAGTGAAAGAGATCAGACACAGAAGAATACAGACTCTGTGATTCTATTTACATGATGCTCAGTTACAGGTGAAAATCTATGGTGATAAATGGAAGAAAAATAATTTCTCTTGGAAGAAAATACTGACTAGAAAGGGGACATGAAGAAGAAAGCTTTCTGGGGTCCTGGATATGTTCCGCACTTTGATCTGGGGGTGGTTACAGGAGGGCACATGTATAGAAAATTCATTAAGCTATAATTAAAATTTGTACATTTTACTGAATACTAACCATACCTCAATAAAAAAAAATCTGAAAACAAAACAAAACCAAAAACCTTACAGAATGCAGCTAAAGCAATGTTGAGAGGGAAATTAATAGCCTTAAATACCTTTATTTGAAAAGATGTCTGAAAGGACTAAAAAGGAAGCATGCAACTTGAAGTTAGAAAACAAAGAAAACAGAACAAATTCATATAAAAATGGAAATAATGATAGGAGAGAAATTAACGAAGACCTAACCTCCACTCTTCCACTCCTGCCTAGAAGCCAGTGCTCTCTAGAGACCATCTTTCTTCCTGTCTACACATTCCTGTGCAAAGGTCCTCTCCTCTTCCTCTCCGAGATGCCACCCCAAGCCTCACCCCAATCTCCACCTGCCTGTCCCTAGTTCCTCACTCTGGCTGTAGAAATTGGAGAAGCGGTCAAGGGCATCACAGAATTCTGTGGGAAGGCACTTTCTGGGATGGTACAGGTAGCAGAGTGGGGAGACCGGCCAGCAGCGTGGTGACAGGACCAGTATAGAAACTGTTGGACTTGGATCTTCGATAAATAGTTCTTTCTCAGCCTCCTTTTCCTCCTCTTCGTCCTGAGAGACAGAAGGATTTCAAGAGCTCTTGGGCCCTGCTTCTCCTGCTCACCTGTACTCCCACTCTCCCTTGCTCTTACCTCCTCCTTTTCGAGGCCCTGTGCCTCCTCATCCTCCTGCTCCAAAAGCAGCTTGTCCAGCTGCTGGAGCTGGAAGAGGTGGAACTGGCGCTGCAGCTCCTCCGAGGTGCTCAGGCTCTGCAACATCTGCTGGGGGAGGCGGTTGGGGAAGCAGAGGCCGATCTGCTCCAGCACAGCCCCCTCCAGCCAGCTTGAGCCCAGGCTCAGGAGACGGTCCGCCATGTAGTGCCTACAGCGCGCAGAGCCCAGGCCAAGCCTCAGTGCGGGCACTCGGCACGGCACGGCCTCCCCCTCCAGAACGCAGGTCCCTCTGTTGCAGCCTGCCTGGGCCACAGGCCGTCACTCACCTTGCCCTCCCCACCAGCGCCAGGGACATCCTCTCCTCCCCACTGCTCCTCCCTCGCCTTCCCTCTAAGACTCAAATCCCCCCCTCTCCAGACTCCAGGCCTCCCACACCTTCCTCTCCAGACCCACACTCACTGGTAGAAGTGCTCAAAGGTAGTAGCCAGCTCCAGGCCAGAGAGGACCATGATGGGCTCCAGGTGCCGCTGAAGCCGCCCCAGCATTTCCACTCCAGGGGCTCCACCGATCAGGCCACCCTGGATCTGCTGGTCGATGTGCCTGGCAAACTGCTCGCTCATCTGGGGAAGATGGAAAGGGCAGCAGCATAGTGTGGAGAGAAGTGGAGCAGGAGGGTGGGGGCGGAAGCGCAGAGCAGGGAGGGACCAGGAGGCAGGCGGCCCCAGCACTCACGTGAGCAGCCGTGAGGAAGGACTGCTGCAGCAAGGCGCCCGAGAAGCCGCTGCGCAGGGCCAGCGTGAAGGCTGCCCGGGGCCCGAAGAGCTCCGAGCCTGCTCTCTGCAAGCGCTCGTAGAGGTCACAGTACCGGGGCACGAAGTCAGGGGCCCTCCAGGTCGCAGCCAGGAACCTGCTGACCTGAAGAGACGGGGGGGGGGGGGGGGCACATCAAAGGGGCAGCCCGGCAGCCCCCGCCCGCCCTGACCTCAGCCGCCTCCGCCCACCTGCTCCTGCACCACACTCAGCCAGCACTGGGTTATGTTCCTCAGGCTGCTGCTTGGAAGAACCGGAGAAGGCACGGGGCTCCGGTCCCAACCCTTACTGTTCTTGCTGACTGCGGAGACAGAGGGTGAGGAAGGGGTTTTGTCTCAGCCCCCGGGGGAGTCCTGGGGTCCTGGGTCCTGATCCCCGGGGAGGCCCACGGCAAAGCGTAAGTAAGGAAGAATACAATCGTGATCCAGGAGAGGGGAGCCTGATCCCACCGCTGCCTGGACTCAGCTCAGCCGGCCAAGACTGGGACTCACGGGGCCGAGTGGACGGCTCGGGAGGAGGCCCAGGCGGAGGCTCCACGTGCACTAGGAGGTGGCAAAGGCGACGGACTCGAGAAGCGAAGGATGCTGCTCGACTCAGGGGGTTCCGCGAGCTCTCCCTCTGTTCTAAGTACTGATCCAGCAGCCACCCCAGGGAGCTCACACCTTCCGCATCTACGAGAAGACCGGTCAGGGACAGGTCTCCACCGGCGATGGGGACCGAACGGCCCGGGAAGAGGACAGAGAAGGAGCGACTGTACAGAAAGGCTTTAGGGGCAGGAGACCCCTGGTCCCGCCCTCACCAAGGTTTGCTTCGGCTGGAGTCTGGGGACATGGGAATGGGTTGGGGGTGGGCTGGATGGGGGGGATTCAAATACCAGAGTCTCAGGGAGCAGTCCCTGGGCAGGAGGAGAGGGACACTGAGTGACAGGCCTTCAGGGATAAAGACAGGAACCAAGAAACCAAAAGCATTAACTCAGGTCATCCCTGAGTAATTACAAGGAGCGGGTTAGTGGGTCCAGAGGCGGGGTGGTTACCGGGGGAGGTGACGTTCTGCACCAGGGGGCTGACCAGGGCCTCCCAGCAGCTCTTGCCCAGGGCTTGGGCGGCCTCGTCGTCAGGGAGGAAGCGGTCAGCAAAGTTCTGCTCATGGCGCAAAACCTTGTTCAGTCTGGGAACAAAGCGTGTTTGGTCAAGCGACCGAGGACTCCCCTGAGGCCACCACTCTGGTGCTGTCAACTCCCCGTCACCCCGCGCTCGGTCCCCCGTCAGCACACACTTCTTGCCTCCGCTCTTTCCCGATTCGGCTGCTTTACCTCTCAGACACCCCCCGCCACTGGACGTGCATCTCCTGGGCAGTGTCCTGCTCCCCAACCACCCTCAGCTCTGCCGGCCCCCTGCCTGCCCCCTGCCTGCCCACCTGGGACAGAGCTGGAGGAGACGCCTGCGGTCCTCTGCGATGTCCCGGCTCCAGGCTTGCGCCCGAATGGTGTAGAAGAGACACGTCCGGCGACACAGCTGCTCTCGGAATAGCGGCCAGAAAGTGGGCTTGGGGCCCAGGACCTCCACGCCCCGAACCCGGGTGTCGATGCCGCCCTGCAACGTACAAAGGCCTCGTATCCTCAGGTCCCTGAAGACACTCCTGCATTTCTGGAACTCAACAGGCTCCTGGGCCATCCGCAAGCCGACTGAGGAGGAACCCTGCCGGAGCCTGGCCCTTACATGCTGGAGAACGCATCCGTTCTAGAGACCCTGTGCTTTCTGCTGGTCCCCAGCCCCAAGCCTCTCCCTTGGCCCCACCTGCTGGCAGCGCTTTATGCGGATCTGGATGACGGGCCAGAAGCGGTTCAGGTTCTCCAGGAGCACCACCCGGCTGGCGGAGGGCATCACGTTGACCTGGGGGGGGGGGTGGGAGGTGGGGAAGAAGTGGGAGGGGAGAGCTGTCACTTCCAGAGATGGAGCTGGAAAGACTGTGGACCGTGACCAAGTCTGTGACGGTGTGTGTCCTTCATTCCTCCCACCCAGCGCCCCTGGGTCTTTGCGGTTCTGCCACCCTAATTTCACCCTCACTGCTCACAAGGCGATGCTTGTGCGGAAGGAAGCTCCCCAGGGACTAGGTCTTCCTGATAAAGCCCCATGGCCAACAGAGGGATGGAGAGTAAGGTGAAGGGGGGCACAGGGTCCCCACCGTGTTGAGCTCTGTGCTGATGCAGCTGGCACTGTCACCCCCAAACACCACCACCCTGGCTGGCATGTAACTTGAGTCTTCACTGGCCACCAGCAGAGTCAGCTGCCTGGGAGAAGAAAAGAGAATCAGTCAGAACCAGGGCACTGGTCTTGGTTCAAAACAACTTCAGTCCATCGCTTCCTGCTCAGACCCTGCCCCGGCCTGAGCGGCAATCTCCCCAGCCCTCTGCTCCCCTTTACCTGCCCCCATGGCAACTCCGTTTAAACCCATAGTTTTAGCTGACCGTTAAGACCCGCATGACTCCAAATCCACATCTCTACCCACAACCGCTCTCCTGAGCTCTCTTGCGCGTGTCCAGCAGACACTGCCACGCCGTGCCCACCGGCGCCTCGACTCAACATGCCCACAGGCACGGACATCTGTTCCTCTTCCTGTCACCCTCCTGGGAAAGGAGGCTGCTCCCCAGTGCTCCCTGCAACGCTGCGCCTCCTGCCCCGTGGCCTCCCTCACCTGGTCAGTGGCGGGGCCTGCAGACACCACCTCGCCAGGCCCCCCAGCCCCCGCCTTCCCGCTATCTATTCCCAATCTTCCGCCTGACCCAACATTCGTCACTGAATAAACCTTCCAGTTCTCTCCCAGCCTGAAACCCAAACTCGAGTAACTGCCAGAGTCTCCGGATTAAAAAAATCTACGTTTGTCTCTTCCCCTGTTGAAACCCTTCCTTCAGTGGCTCCCTGAGTTTCAGAATAAAGCTCAAATCTGGAGTTCCCTGGAGGTCTAG
The DNA here is from genome assembly GCA_004024745.2 of Catagonus wagneri. Classification (NCBI taxonomy): domain Eukaryota; kingdom Metazoa; phylum Chordata; class Mammalia; order Artiodactyla; family Tayassuidae; genus Catagonus; species Catagonus wagneri. Next base: position 19,530,126 of record PVHT021183523.1, read on the forward strand.
CGGTTAAGGATTTGGTGCCGTTGCTGCTGGCACGTGGGTTGGATCTTGGGCAGGCAACTTTGGCACAGCAGAGGCATGGCAAAAAAAAAAAAAAAAAGCTCAAACTCTCAGCTCCCAAAACGCTCTGTGACCAGCTCTGCCTACATTTCTGGCTCTATCTCCTGCCACTTCACTCCCTACAATTCATTCTAGTCCAACCCCATTACTTAAACTTCTTCCCAGCACCTCACTGTTTCTTGCTTCCATCTTGTACACGTGCTGTCCCTCTGCCCTCTCTTTAGCTAGCTAGTTAGCTAGTTTCTACTCTAACCTTAACCTAGTCAGCACCCCTTCCAGAAGCCTCCTCTAACCTCTCAGTCAGCGCCCCTGTCATTTACAGCCATTCGGAGGGGCCAAGGCAGGCTGCGTGTATGAGGACGTACACTGAGACAAGTTGGCCTCGGGAGCCAGAGCACACGTCCACGGCAAGCTTTTCCTTTCTACTCTTACTGGCTCCCGACAAGCCTGTAAGTTCCCTGAAGACAGGGCCCACGTTTTCCTGTCCGCGTAGCTCTGGGCCCTCTCGGCGTGTGTGGCACTCAGGACACATTAAACCCCACGGGAGGAGTGACTGAGGGAGCCATTGCTCCCTTCGCCCCAAGCACAGGGGACAGCTGACCTGCGAAGGGAGCACGTCACAGGCTCAGGGACTGAGGGATGGCTGCACTCAGCTCGGGGAGGGCAGGCCAGTGTGCCCGTCTGTTCACGGCACAAAGCGGGTTTGAGCGTGGCCCTCACAGCCCTACGCTACTCGTGCGGTGGCTTCGGAGCACAGACTGAAAGACACACAGCGCGTACCTCCACCTCCCCCCAGACTTCCGGGTTTCACTTGCTTTTTAAATAAACGGGTCTCCTCCCCAGGACATCAATATTCCCCATTCCAATTACACACTCTCCGTACGTCACCATTCCTCTAAAGGAGGCCTCTCCAGAAGTAGTTTCAACCAGCCTGCCCGTGTCCAGTAAGAGCGGACCGAACCCAGCCCGGACACACGGGGCCCTCCTATGTTTACAGCCATTTGGAGGCGCTGAGGCGGGCTACACGTATGGGGACACATACTGGGGCAAAGCAGAAGCCCCGAGTGTGTGCGTCTGCAGGCACACACACACACGTGAACGCGGCTCCCACCTAACAAGAACACCGCGGTGCATGTGCAAGGTGATGTGGTGGGAGCCGGTGCTGCCGTTGGACTCCCAGTAGGTCTTGGGGTTGCGGTCGGTCAGCTTGCTGGCCCGGTGCGGGTTGGAGGACACCTCCACCTTCTCCCAGCACTTGTCCTCCTTCACCTCCACGCTGGAGCCTGCGGCCGGCGGGAGGCCAAGTTAGATGAGAGAGAAAAAAGGAAAGGAAGGGAGGGTAGAAGACAGGCTGGGGTGGCAGCAGCAGAGAGCAGCTGGGGGCACGAACCTTGGCAGAGGTGCCTGAGGAACACGTCAAAGAAGGGGATGTTGATGGGGCGGTGGGTGCGTCTGTGGTCCTCGATCTGGCCCAGCACCATCTGCGGCCGGGACATCGGAGAGAAGGGGTGCAGGGCGGGGCAGGGACGTGGAAACACATACGGAGGAAGAGTCCAGGGGCGACTCGGCCCCTGTCTTCCCCAAACGTGGCAGAACAGAACCAAACGGGGTAAGGTTGGGGAACAAGCGCCCTAGATTTGCCACCACCTGTGCCGAACAGGGACAGCAAGAGGGCCACACGCTGAAGCCCTTCCCCAGCTCCGGCTCACTTCTCCCTCAGCTCGGGGCCGCGCCTCCTCACCTGAATGCAGCCAGCCAGGATGCTGGAGGTGAGGTTGCTGTAGAGCTGGGCGTGCTTCTCACACTCTGTCACCAGGTCCCGGAGCTCACAGGCCAGCAGCAGCTCAGCCGAGTGCTTGTCCAGGACTTTGGCGAGGGCCTCTTTGGCTCCCAGGCAGCAGAGCACCACGGCGTAATCCTTGTGCATGGAGGCCAGGCGGTACAGGAAACAGAGCAGCTCCTGAACGATCTGGCCCCGAGCCGCAGAGATTAATGTGAGGAAACCAGGCGGCCGCGTACAGGCTGGGGAGGTGGGGCGGAGGTGGCTGGAAACGGGGTGCGGGGCTGAGATTCAGAGAACATGAAAGCAGAGCGCCAGAGACAGGCTGGCACAGAGTACGGGGGAGCCGAGACTCCAGAGTGAGCTGGCAGGGGGCGCGCCCAGGCACAGCTTCCCAGGCTTCTTCCTGCCAGGGCCAGGCTATCTCAAGAGCCGACCTTGGTCGCTGAGCCTCGCCCCACGAGGCACAAATTCCGAGGGCAGAGAACAAGGACTGTGCTTCTCCTAAACCCTGAATCCAAAATTCAGGTGCAGCCAAAAGGCCCCAGTCTGGAGACTCTTAGATGACACTGGCCTTCTTCCTAACACCCCTCCCAGTGCCCAGCCCCACCCGGAAGGCTGTGCGGTGCCCTCCAGAGCCTCACAAGGTAGCTGGTGCCCAGACGCTGCCTTGCCCTCCCCCACCCTTGCCAGGGCGTCGGTACCTCAGAGTCACCGCTGGGGCCACTCAGACAGTTGAGGCAGGGCTCCAAGACCTCGTGCCAGGGGAGGGCCACGGCCTCCGAGTGATCCAGCAGCCGGGTCATGACCCTGGCGAGGGAGGGAAACAAGTGAGGTCGCTGCAGTCGGCCCACTGCCCTTGCCCCCCAGGCACGGGGCCCCCAAGCAGGCCCCTCACCTCAGCGCCGTCAGCAGCAGAGTTTTGTTGGGCCCAGGGGCGTCCAGAGTCCGCAGAAACAGGAGGAAGGGCTGGCTCTCCTGTTGGAGGCGCTTGAGCAGAGGCCTCACGGCACCCCCCGGGCCCCCCTCGCGGCACAGCACGCGCTCCAAGTCCAGGAGGAGCTCTGCAGACGGGCCCCCCACCAGGGACCGGATCAGCAGCTCAGGGGACCCATCCTGGCCCCGGGCGCCAGGGGTCTCCAGGGCTGCTGCACAGACACACAGGAGGAAGAACACATATGGAGAGTCACCCAAACTGAGAAACGGGCAGATGCAGAAAATCACACCCCTTTCTCCTTCCTCTGCGAGGACGTCTGTGCGTCTACTCAGCGGGGGATTTTCTTTTCTGGCCCCAAAACACGTAACTATAGCTACATAGGAAAAAAGTGTAGTACGGCAAACGCTGTCAGGTTAAACACACCACAGTTTTAATCCAATACAGTCATACAACTACCTACCTTTTATTATTAAATATGAGCTATGTTATCACATGAGCCAACATACGTTAACTACTACAGTCACAGCCCCATGCTACTTGTGTGGTGGCTTCAGAGCACAGACTGAAAGACACACACCGCCTATTTCCATCCCCCGCCCCAGACTTCCGGGTTTCACTTGTTTGTTAAATGCAAAGGGTCTCTTCCCCAGGACATCAATATTCCCCACTCTAGTTACAAACTTTCTGAACGTGACCATTCCTCTAAAAGAGGCCTCTCTAGAAGTTGTTTCAAGCAACCTTCCCGTGTCCAGTAAGAGTGGACCGAACCCAGCCCGGATGGGTGGGGGCCTCCTACGAGGAGGCGTTTCCTTGTAGCCGGTCTCCAGTCTCCCTTCTACCGAAGACCTAACCTGAGCACCAAAACCTCACTCACTTCCTGAGGCTCGCTGTGTCTTTCCGGCAAGGCACCAGTGTGGACACCTCAGCCCTCCTGGCCGCGGGCACGGCCGACTCCTCGGCACAACCAGCCCCGGTACCTGCGTGCTCCGGGCTGCCCGGTGGCTCCGAGTAGCGATTGAGAAGCATCATGAGGATGGTCCGCGTGGTGGGCATGGGTTCGGTCCCCGGCGCTATCCCGGAGTGTCTAAACAAGGTGTCTTTGAGCTCGCGGGTTATGATCTGGTCTCCCAGAGTGTAGTGATTGCACAAAAGCAGGTTGAGCAGGAGCAGGCCGTTTCTCACCGCCGAGGAGCACCTGGCAGGAGGGAGGTGACCCGGGAAGAGGTTGAGAGCCTGAACGCAATGGAAGCAGGAGCTAGTAGGAAGGGGAGGAGCCCTGCGACTGGGGAGGAGGGCGGGGCGCCACGGGTCCCTCTGAGGCCAGACACCTGCCTCTAGATCTCAGGTCCCTCTGCCCAATGCCAGGAAGGAAGGGCAGGTGTCTTTTGATCTCTATGGCATCTCTCTACCCACAAGCCCGACACCTCTCCTGAAACAACAGTACAGTGGGAGAGGGCCACCAGCGCTGCATCCAGAGGCAACAACTTCAGTGGAATTTCCACAGAATGCATGAGACCGGGGCGGGAGCAGCAGGGTATGGGGCTTAGTGTGAGTTTGGAGGGTGAGGCCCTGACCCCTCCGTGTTCAGCATCAGGATCACTGCTGCAGGGACGGTGAGGAGCAGACTCTCAGAGCCCGGGCGGGTGGCTGAGTCGATGCTGGCGAAGATCTCTCTGGTCATCTGGGCGTCAAACAAAGGGTGGATAGAATCTCGGCCGGTAACAAAAGTGGGGCTCTCCGAGGAGCCGGCAATGGCCAGCATCTTCAGGGCCTGCCAGGGAGAGGTGGAAGCAGAGTTAGGAGTGGGGAGAGCCACCATGTGGAGGCTGGGGAGAACCGGGTGTCATTCTAAGCCCTCAAACTTTGGGGCAGCTGAGGTATTTGCAAATAGGTCAAGTAGGAGATGGAAATGAGAGAGATAGCAATGAGACGTCAAATGCTCAAAAAAAGGAAAACAAAACAGGAGTTCCCACTGTGGCTCAGCAGGTTAAAAACCCAACTAGCTCCATGAGGATGCAAGTTCAAGCCCTGGCCTCACTCGGTGGGTTAGGGATCCAGCGTTGCCATGACCTGCAGTGTAGGTCTCAGATGTGGCTCTGATCTGGCACTGCTATGGCTATGGCGTAGGCCAACAGCTGGTAGCTGCAATTTGAGCCCCAGCCGGGAAACTTCCATATGCCACAGGTGCAGCTGTAAAGAAAGCCAACCCCAAAACCTAGGCTCCCTGGCAGTGTGAGCCTGCAACTTCTCTTGCCCAGAGCCAAGGCTTGCCGAGCAATGGGGTGGCCACCCCCACATAGCTTCCTCTCAGGATGGAGCCCTTTCAGAGCCTCTACTTGTCAGCAAGGTTTTCCTTGAAGTTGTCCTCCTTCTCACTTGACCGTTCCTCCCTTTGCAAAACTTCCCTTCCCTCGATTTCCATAACTTCCTGTTCTCCTGGCTGTGCTCCCACTCTGGAGTTCCCCTGCCCGGTCCTTAAATACCGAAGCTTCTCATCCCCCTCCTCACACTCTGCACTCGCTCCCCATTTCCCCAGCTTCCGTTTCCTCCCATGTGCCAGCGCTCCATCGCCTACGTCCCCTGGCCCCCAAAGTCGGGGCCCAGCCTGCCTGGACAAGGCTACTGCGGTGGACTCACAGGCAGAGTGGCTGGAATTATCACAGGAAATGCAAACTTGTTGCTGGTACCAGAGAGCAGCTTAGATCATGATGAACACGATCATTAGGGTGTAGAATGTCTTGGCTGGTCAAAGGGTCAACTCCTGAGGAGAAACCTTCTAGGGACCGAGTAAATTGGAAATAATTCTAAGGACACCCCTTCTTATGAGGGCTGGACCCTTCTAGAAAATGCTACCTTGTCATGAGACACTCTCCCTTTAGCCACCCCACTCTGCCCCAACTAGCTCAACTGCGCAGACCTTAAGTTATAAACAAAATGAGGCGATCCAGTTAGAGGGCAAGAGTTTGAATATAGAGACAAATGTGGCATTTTGGTCGTGCAATTGGAAAGGATCAGGGAATTCTTTGAGTGGACACGGCCTAGTAGAGGAGTGCTTGGGCTGCTCTTGGGAGGAGCAGCATCTAGCTGGCCCTGGAAAGGAAAGCACGCCCCAGCCTCTCCCTGGGCCAGCCTGCCCTAAGGGGACCTACACTCAGGTCACGCTGCTGCCGCCGCACTGCTGGAATCCATCCTCAGGACTGCCTACCTGTCCCCTCTGGGACCCTCAGGTTGTACAGAACACACCCTGCCCAGACCTCCCAGCAGTGCTTCTGTCTGGAACACTCAGGAAGACAATTCTTTTTCCCTGAACCAGGGTATCCTTGCTCCATTCTCTGGGCCCAGGGAGACAAGGCAATGGCTGTGCTGGCTTCGCTTTCCCCACACCTGGTGAGGGAACATTTCCTGTGTACCAGTACCACTCAGATCAAAGCGTTACAAAATACTCTGTCACAACTTGAGAATCAGATACCCAGGCGTTACCGTTGTGGCTCAGAGGTAATGAACCTGACTAGTATCCATGAGGACACGGGTTCAATCTCTGGGCTCATTCAGTGGGTTAAGGATCCAGTGTCGCTGTAAGCTGTGGTGTAGGTCACAGTCACGGCTTGGATCCCGTTTTGCTGTGGCGTAGGCCAGCAGCTGCAGCTCCAATTCGACCCCTAGCCTGGGTACTTCCATATGCCGTGGGTGCGACACTGGGTGAAAAAAAAAAAAAAAAGCAAAATCAGACACCTAGTTGTAACCAAAAAGCTACGGGAAATTCAGCATACCTGAATTTAACCTGAATTTCTCCCTACACCTCTTTCTTCTCCAGCATTCTCCCACTTAGAAACGACCACCTCGTCCACCCTGCTGCTCACGTTTTTTTTTTTCCTTTGGCCTTGTTAGGGCCACACACACAGCATATGGAAGTTCCCAGGCTAGGGGTTGAATCGAAGCTATAGCTACTGGCCTACACCACAGCCACAGCGATGCCAGATCCAAGCCGCGACTGCAACCTGCACCACAGCTCACGACAACACCAGATCCTTAACCCACTGAGTGAGGCCAGGGACTGAACCCGCATCCTCATGGATACCAGTCAGATTCATGTCCGCTGAGCCACGACAGGAACTCTGGCTGCTCACTTCTAAACCTGGGAGTCATTCCTAAAAACACCCTTCTCCCTTCCTCCAGACAGGCATTCAGTCTCCAAGACTGTCCAGCTGGAACTATCCCCTCCGCCTACACTTTCCATCCTAACGCCTCCTCCTTGTCTGAATCACCAGAGAACCCCTTCAGACCAGCAGGCCCCCCACCTTCCCCCCACCCACACCCCACACGCTATCGCCAGGCCCAGTCCACTCACCGCCAGCCCTGCCTGCTGCACCAAGACAGAGGTCTTGTATTCTTGCATGCAAACCAGCACAGCATAGATGCCACCCTCCCTGGCGAAGAGTGGGCGCCACTCGTGTTTGGTCATGAGCAGGTAAAGAAGGCGCAGGGCCAGCACCACCACCATCTTCTCTCCCACCTCGTTGGTTAGCAGCTCCACCAGCGTCTTCACCAGCTTCTCTCTGAGAGAGGAGAGACATCGGGGTCCCCCACCCCCCAAGCCATGCCCGACTCCCTGCTCACTGCTATCCCCCAAGATCCAGGCCACCCCCACGGCTCTTCACCCTGCTCTCCTCGCCTCAGTCTCGCTCCCAACGCCCTCCCCTCCACAGTCTGTCTCGTGCTCTTCCCATCATGAAGTAGGCAGGAGAGCAGGATGGTTATGAATGAACTCTGGCTCAACTTTTCAAAGAAATCTATAAATTCAACATAATTCTAATCAAAATGCCTAAAAGGTTTTTTAAAAAAAGAAAACATGGAATTCCACAGTGGCTCAGCAGGTTTAGAATCCCACACTGTCACTGCGGTGGCTTGGGTCACTCACTGGGTTCGATCCCTGACCCAGGAACTCCTGCATGCCATGGGCGGAGCCAGAAGAAAAAAAATGACAGTGAGTTGAGGCATAGGGAGTTTCTGTCATGGCTCAGGGATTGATGAATCTGACTAGTATCCATGAGGATGCAGGTTTGATCCCCGGTCTCGCTCAGTGGGTTAAGGATCTGGCATTGCCTTAGGCTGTGGTCTAGGTCACAGACTGGGCTCAGACCTGATGTGGCTGCGGCTGTGGCCGGCAGCTATAGCTCTGACTGGACCTCTAGCCTGGGAACCTCCATATGCCAAAGCAAAAAAATATATATATATATAATGTATATGTGTAATTTATATGTGTAATTTATATGTGTAATTTATATATATATATATATATATATATATATATATATATATAAAACCTTATACTATTTAAAACTCTGGAAATAATACAGGGTAGCCCAATAGATCAACAGATGAAAAAAAAGAAAAGGGCAACATCTCAGCCAGTGAGGCCAGGTAGGACCAGGTAAAACATGAGGCAGAAACACTAGGCTATCCAGCTGAAAGAAATGAAAGCCTAGAGTTCTGTTTCATTCTATTTGCAAAATCAAAATGCAAACAAGTCATAAAATAAATGCAAAAAACAAGATCACAGATTTTTTAGAAAATATAGGGAAATACTTTTATAATCCTGCAGTGGGACAGACCTTCTTAAAAACTAGAAGCCATTAAAAAAAAAAAAGATGAAAAATATAGCAACATGAACATCTACAGTTCAGCATAATGAAAGACACTATACCCCCAGAGTTAAGACAACAGCCACATGAGCTAGAAAGAGGATATGGCAGATGCTGATCTGAAGGAATGGAAGAAGCGCCCCCAGAGTCCCTAGGTCACAGTGAGCATTACAAGAAGAAACGTGTGTCAGGACTGACATCTTTCTCCACAGTGACAGAGACGCACATTGAGGAGGCGGCCTGGGAACAAGGGAAGAAAGGAGGCAAACTCTGGGAAAGAAGGCAAGTAACGGTACTGAGAAAGTTCTGTTTTTTTCTCATGAGCTTTATGATGACTGCAATGTGAACAAAATATGCTTTAAATATATATCCTCTTCTGCAGCCGATTTATTTAAAACAAGTTCATATGCTACATGATTAAATGTCCAAGTATAAATAAGGATGTTCACCAAAACATTAACAGTGACTACAACTACAAAAAGGGTTCTCAGATGATTGTTATCTTCATGATTTTCTAGTTTTTTGTTTTTTTTTTAAAGTGAGCAGGCATTATTTTATGCCCAGAAAATTTAAGACCATTTGTGGGGGGGGGTTAAGACAAAATATGTGAAACCTAAGTAATAGGTTAATATCCAGAATATCTGTAAATCAATAAGAAAAAGACAAAAGACCCAATTAAAAAGCAGGCAAAGGATAAGAATACTTATAGAGGAAGAAACACAACAAAGGCATGAAAACATGCCTATCTTCTCTAGAACTGAGAAATTAAAACAAAGATAGCGATCATCTGAAACACTGCCAAGCTGATAGATTTAAAAAAATGACAATATCTAGTGCTGTATTTGACTCTGGATAGAATCATACAGCTGAGCCCAAGATAGCAGCAAAAATGAGGCAGTGCTGTGCGGACTAATACAAGCAGCTTTCGCAGACTCCATGCGCACAGAGGGCAGCTGCAGTCCCAGGCAGAGTGTGATCACATACACTAGAACACGAACTCAGAAAACACACTTATACACTCGAAGATCTGAAGGATACATGCTGGGACATGTGACAACAGTGGTAAAAAGGGACTTTGGCTTTCATTTTCTGATCTTTTATATTCTGATCTTTTAAGAATGCAATTGTGTATTATTTGTATAACTAAGAAGCATTAAAAATTTTAATATAAAGAGAGGGAGAAAAAAGAAAGCAGGCAAAAAAGAAAAAACTCTAGCTCAAAGCCAAAAGGGGGAGTTCCCACTGTGGTGCAGTGGGTTAAGGATCTGGTATTGCCACAGTTGTGGTGTAGGTTGCAGCTGCAACTCCGATTAGATCCCTGACCCTAGAACTTCCATATGCTGCAGGTGCAGCCAAAAAGGGGGAAGGAAAAAAAAGCAAAAAAGATCTAGGTATGAATCCTGGCTATTATCTGTCAGACTCTGGCCACGCACTTAACTTCCCTAAGCCTCAGTTTCCTGCCCCGCACAGTGGGGTAAGAACGACACCAGGTTTTCCTCAGGAGACAAGAAGACCGAAAGAGAACGCTCATGAAACTTTCAACACAGGGCCTGGCACAGGACAAATGCTCCAAAACATTAACCCTTATAATATCCTACCTCCTGCTCAGCTACCCCTCAGGCTGACCCTTCTTTCCCCAGAGCCTCTCCAACTCTTGACCTCCTAGCTCCTTCCCTCCCTCCCGCCAGCCTCCCCCACTGACAGCTTAAACCGCAGCCCCTTCCCTGCCACGTTCTAACCTCAGGGATCGGTCAGGTCGGACCAGAGGGTGGTCCCGCTCGGTGACCTCCTCCACGGCCTGCGAGAGGGCACAGAGCCCTGAAAGCTGCAGATTTGTGTCCAAGCTGGATATCTGCACAGTGGCCACAACTGCAGCCACGTGCTGATCCAGGGAGCTGCGAGGCCCGGGACCCCGCAAGGCTCTAGCCATTTCTGAAATTGGGAAGGGCAAGGCAGTGGCGTAAAACAATTGTGGCACCTTCACGCTGGAAGTCTTAGGTTATCCTACTGACATTTTAACACTCTGTTCTCTACTCTAGCTTGCTTCTAGAACTTTCCTAATTCTGGACAAGGGATTTAACGGTCAATGAAGATGATGACACTCTGGAGAATGCACCCTCCTTTGGCAGGGATACTGAAGAAAGGGAGCAGTGACTGACTAGATATAATCACGGTCAAAGGAAGGAAAACAGATGCATGCTTCCAAAGCATTTCCCCACGCAGAAGTGACCTCACTCCTCGGCACACCCCCTATCCTGACTATCCCCTTCTCTAGAGACCACCCAGGACTTGTTTCAACCTCTTTGCCCTCCCCTCCCGGCAAGTGACTCACCACTGGCTGCCTCCTTCATCTCGGGGGGCAGAGCCATGCCTTCAGTCACCAGAAGCTGGTTAAATAGCTGGGAATCACTCTGTGCCACGGGGGGCTCGGTTTTTCCCTTGCTGGCCTCTGCCTCTGCCTCTGCCTGAAGGGGCTCAGCCTTTGCTTTGGGGGACTCGGTCTCTTCCTCTGAGAAGCTGGCCTCGGACTTGCACTCCTCCTCTGGATCTGGGGTGGAGGAACGACTTGGGGAAGACGACGACGAGCTGCTCGGGGCACGGGGTGGCCGCCCATACTTGGCATAGATTTGTGAGCTGAGCAGGTCACTGAGGGCACTGCCCTCAAACCGATTACTGAGAATCTGCAGCAGACCCTCGGCCATCGCTGCGGGCACAGAGATCTCACCCAGGGCCTGCTCGCCCAGGGTCTGTCAACAGAAAGGTATGTATTTCAGGACCGAGCAGACAAGATGGGCCTGGGGACGGTAACAGGAAGGGGGGCCACCTCCCGCCATGCCTTGCACACCCGCTGCATACTAGACCCTCCCAGCATCTGCCTCCGCCCCCAGCGAGGCCCCTCAGGCTAACCACTAGCTCCAGCCTTCCCATGTGGACAACTACCACAGAGAATCCCACCTCCAACCTCACTCCAAACCCCCCAGGTACTGCAAGCCTGTAATACCTCATCCAGGTTCTCTCGAAGATTCTGGAAAATTGGCTGCTGCTCACATACGTCCAACTTCTTGATGAAGAAGAGCAGCTCCCACCACTCTGCCTGGGTCAGGTATCCCAGTTCCTCATTCTTCTGAGGCTCGGGCTGGAGGTACGGCAAAGAGTAGAGCCCGTCCACCGGCTTCCAGTCCCAGGAGGGAAGTGCTGAGGAGACGGGCATAAGAGGCCTCAGCCTCCACCAGGAACAAACTGCATTTCTGAGTCCCTGGGGCGGTTCCTGGTCAGGAGTGACTCCATCCAGCCACTCCTCCTCTGTTCAGAGATGTCCCCTCCACGGCTCACCTGTGCCCAACATAGCAGCCCCTGCCCGCTTCTCCACAGCTGCCGAAGCCATTTCCTCAGCAGCCTCCTCAGGGCCCAGGATCTCCAGCATGTACCAGTGTACCCAGTAGGTCCGGCCCGTTGACTGCCAGAAGACCTGGTGTGGAGGGAGAGAGGGAGAGAGGAGGAGAGAGGGCTTGGCCCTGTGAACCCTGTGCTGTACAGGCTCGAGAGCGAGCGTCCAGACCTGGGCCTGGGGCACAGGGCCCTCAGGGGCATGCCGGGCTGGGCCTGGGCAACCTGCGCCCTTCCCCGATCAAGGCAGAGCCTGCCTCTCATCTCTTTCCAATCCTGATGGCCTCCACTCTGATACTCCCTTCTAGCCAACGCCACTGCTGGGGGTGGGGGGCAACAGGATGTATCAGCTCTGCTTCCTGGACAGGCGTCTCTTCCTGACCTCACAGCCCACCCACTCCTGCCAGGTTTTCTCAGCCCCCATCTCAACTGCTGACCCCCTTCACACCGCTCCAGTGCCCCTGGGGCTTTTCTCCTTGGGTGGTCTGCCAGAGTCCCCGGAGTGGAGACCCCAGCTATGCCCCAGCCCAGACGGACCCCAGCGGCCCGGCCCGCCACGGCGCCCTGGCTCACCTGCACAGGGGGCACGCCGTTGTTGCTCTGCCGGAACTCGCCCTCGTCCCCGGCGCTGATCTCCTCGTAGTCCTCCAGCATCCGCACGCGCATCCCCGGCTGCAGGTTCTGCTGCACATACTCACCGTAGCCACTGCGGCTAGAGAACTCAGCGCGCTGGCGGAAGGCCCGCCCTTGCCTCCTGGGGATGGCGACGATGGAGGGAAGTAAGAGGCTGGGGCCTGAAATGCCAGGCTGAAAGATGGATCGGGACGGCCGGGGGGGCAATTCGCCCTGTTCACCGAGGTTCCGGGCCCAGCCCATGCTCCGCACCAGCTCTGAGATGAGGCTGCCCATAGCCATACTGAACTCCAGCTCCCGCTGCCCTCGACTTTTCTCCCGGCCAAAATCCTCCCTTGAGGATGGGGAGCCTCGGTCTCCAGCCCCTGGCTCTGGACTGTTATTCAGCTGGTCCAGCAAGGAAGTGACACATAGGTAGCGTTTCACCAGGGAGAAGAGCAGCTTTCCTGGGATCTGCGGGACACAGCCCACGGTGTAGGTTCCTCTTCTCCCAGCTTCAGCCCCTCACTTTTCCCCTCAATAGCATCCTTGACAGAAAACATAAAGGCCTCATCCCCATACCTGTAGTTCTCAAACGGTGATTTATACGAAAAACATGCAAGGAGGGCCTTAAAACACAGGTTCCTGAGTTCTAATCTCAGAAATTCTGAGTGGGAGGAGTTCCCGTTGTGGTTCAGGGGGTTATGAACACAACTAGTATCCACGAGGACGTGGGTTCGACCCCTGGCCTCTCTCAGTGGGTTAAAGATCCGGCACTGCAGTGAGCTGTGGGTAGGTCACAGATGCGGCTCAGGTCCCACACTGCTATGGCACAGGCCGGTAGCTGTAGCTCTGATTCGACCCCTAGCCTGGGAACTTCCATATGCTGTGGGTATGGGCCGAAAAAAAACAAACAAAAAAAGAAATTGAGTGGGGAGGGCAGCATGAACCTTCATTTTAACAGGCTCGCCAGGCAGCTCCAGTGCAGATGCAGTCCCCAATCACATTTTCAGAAATGATGGGCCTTGTAACCAGCATCCCTACCCCCACACACTCCCCAACCAGTGGCCAGGGTACCTGAGGCAGATGAATGCCCTCAAAGGCCATGCAGTGTTCCTCAGAAGATGTGGTCTCCGCGAACAGCTCCAGCAAAGTGTAGCGGCTATCAAAATCCATGTGCTGCTCGATGCCATCCTGCTGGCTCAGTGACAGGAGGACGTGGGCCCGACTCCCTGTAATCCACACCCAATCCGTACCTTTTCCCCAACAGCTCCCCGCCACCACCTTTCCCTAGACTCTCCGTCCCAACCCCCGAGGCTTCCAGGACTCACAGTAACAGACATTTTAGGTGGTAAACTGGCACGACTGTACCCACATGTAACTGAAGCGTGTATTTCAGGCTACAAAACTTAACATTACTAAATGCTACCTGCTGATATTTTACATGGAAAAAAAAAATGTTAGTTTATAATAACCCACCAAACTGATGTCACAACCAACTAATAACTCTCAATCCAGTTCAAAAAATCCAAACTTCTCCCTTGGCTTCTCTGCCACGGTGTGGAGACTGGACAGATGAATGAGGTGCTCTCGTTTAACCCTGTTTCTGTCCCTGTGACAGCTCACTAGTCTGTATTTTCTTCCTTAGTAAGGACATGGATGTTCACCAAATACTAGGTGCTTACAGACTCGGGAAATCCCTTCTCTTCCTGTTCTTACTCCTTGGGGCCCCTTTCTCTAGCATGCTTTCCTTCTTCCCCCGGCTGTCTCTTACCAGCATCATGGGCTGCCAGAGCCTGCAGCATCTTGCCTGCGCTCCGCCGGATCTGAGGCTCAGGGTTGCACAACATGTGCATGAGCAGGTCCAGGGCACCCGTCTCCCGGAAGACCCTGGTGAGGGGCCCGATGCTGGCATAGGCGCTGAGCACGTGGATGGTGTGGAGCACAGCGGCCGTGAGGCTCGAGGTCCCGCCTTCTGCCAGTTGCCTGGCAGCCCTGCGCACCAGCGCCCGCACATCAGCCTCCATCTCTCCCAGGGCCACATCATCCAGGCCTCCTGGATCTCGGGGAAAGCTTCCTGAACCTCCAGCTGTTTCGTGCTGAGGTCCCTTAGATAATGCCCGCTCACCTAACAGCATGGGGCAGTTGGCGTAGACCTCGGGGGCTGACAGCCACATGAGGATGTGCTCTGTCTTGCCCTCTTCCACACCCACTCTGCCCACTTCCCCACACTTCAGGACACTCCATCGGATCAGGTACTCAGGACGCCCATCATGCCCAGGCCGCTGTCGAAGAAGTTCTTCAGGATATGCCTGCAGCCGGGGCCCCAAGGGCACCATGAGGTCCCCAGCGCGCCGTTCCCCTACCATCCTGACCTCCTGGGACACACAAGAAGAAAGAATGGAGATGGTAATGGGAAAGGGAAAAGACTACCTGTAGGGGGTAGACTCTTAAGGCACAGACAGGGTAGGTGGTGACTGGCAGACTGAGTGGAATTCAGAAACCCAAGAAGCAAAAAAAAAAAGGAAAGAAAAAACAGGAGTTCCCATCGTGGCACAGCAAAAAAGAATCCAACTAGGAAACATGAGGTTGCGGGTTCGATCCCTGACCTTGCTCAGTGGGTTAAGGATCCGGCATTGCCATAAGCTGTGGTGGAGGTCAGCAGTTGTAGCTCTGATTTGACCCTTAGCCTGGGAACCTCCATATGCCACAGGTACGGCCCTAAAAAGTTAAAAAAAAAAAACAGAAAGAGAAAAGGCCAAGAGTAGGATGGAATAAATAACTTGAACATACATTGAAATTTGTAAGGAAGAACAGAGTGAAAACAGTGAGAGAAGGAAACAAAAAGGTTTAAGAAATGGAAGAGGTCACCATCGAGGATAACAAGAAGAACGCAAGGTAGCAGAAAGAGCTGACAACCAGCACAGTTTGGGCAGAACGGTAGGGTGACTACGATACAGACCAGGACTGAGAAGGATGACATGGGTGAGCAGGTAGGACAGCAGCCTATGAGACGGTAGGGCCAGAACAAGTAAGGAGAGTCAGGATGGGGAAGGGGCAGGATAGGGAGTATAATTCACAGAGTAAAGCAGAAATGTGGAATAAAAGGGGTGGGCCATGGCAGACGTGGTGAACAGAGACTAAAGGAGGCCCCCACATCCAGATGGCTGGATGGGAAAAAGGGTATGAGAATATTGTGAAAGCGGGGAGGGCACTATGGGGCCAAATGAAATTATGGGAAGAAAAAAAAAAAAAGGCAAGTACTAGGAGTTCCCATTGTGGCTTATCGGGTTAAGAACCTGGCTGGTATCCATGAGGATGCAGGTTCAATCCTTGGCCTCAGTGAGTTAAAGATCTTGCATTGCTGTAGCTGTGGTGTAGGCCAGTAGCTGCAGCTCCGATTCAATCCCCAACCTGGGAACTTCCACATGCCACAGGTGTAGCTCTAAAACAAGAAAACAAAAAAAACAAGTCCTACCCTGAACTTATGCTGTATGTATGTTGGCGGGAGGTGGGGGGGGTCTAAGTCAGGTAGATACAGTTGGAGGTGCTGACTATGGAGCTGAAGGGTAGGGAATGAGGTCAGGAGACAGTAGAGGTATTAGACAGGCAACATAATACAGATTCAGAGACAAATGGGGCTCTGAATTCTAGCTCTTTCACTTACTATGTGCGGACAAGTTACTTAGTCTCTAAGCCTGTTTCCTTCTCTGCAAGATGGTAATCATATTCATAAACAACTCTTGAAATTGTAAAAGCTTAAGATCGCATATATATAGCACTGAGAACAGTCTCTATCTGGCACATAGCGAGTGCTCAATAAACATAATCTAATATTATTCTTAAAACGAGAGAGAAGGCAGAGGCACTCCTCAGATAAATGAAAGGCTATTAAGCCAAAAGATTAAAAACTGGAGCGGGGTGATGACTCTGCTAGAGATAAGGGAAAGACAGGAAGCAGTGTGAGGGCAACATGGAATTCTGAGGGTAAATCAGATGAAGAAACGGTGACTGGGGCTGGGGTCATGTCTGAGTCCACGCAGAGATGAGAGTAAAAGAAAGGCATGAAGAAAGGGGAAAGGTGGGATGTGGACCTCGACAGGGGCAGAGATCTAGTTTGCGGGCGGAGGGCGGGGGCAGGCCAGAGAAGTAACCAGTTCTGGGCGACGGATAACTGATGAGCTGGGGAAAGGAAAGGCCTAGATGGGGGGAGAAGAAGGAACTATCACCGGCTGAGGACAGGAGCTGCGGTGTGAACGGGAGGCCGGGATGCGGAGATGAGACAGCTGGTAGGCGCAGGTGGCAAGGTCAAGCCAGAGCTCGCAGGCCAGCAAGGGGTGGTGGCGGAGGCCCGCACCGCCGCAGGAAGGGGATTGCGGGGCAGGGTGAGGATGGGGGGCAGGGGCGCGGCCGGAGGCGGCTGACCGGAGAGCGAATCGCACCAACACCTGGCTCCTGTCGTCAGCCCCACAGAGAGTGGGCAGGCGACCTGGGAAGGGACGGAGCAAGGACCGGGTGGGCGCGGAACACCCCCTCTCACCTCCCACCGCCCGGCCGGGCCCTCGCTGGGACCCAACGCCGGTCCCGCCGTCCTGGTCCCGCCTCCTCAGCAGCTCCCTTCCGGGTCACACCGCGAGCGCACGCACGGCGGGCGGCTACGGGTCCCACCGCGGCCCACAGTCCAGCGCGGCGGCGGCGGCCCGGCGCGCAAGCGGAGCATGCGTAGTACCCGCGGGCCGCTGCGTCTGGGGGAAGAGGGACACCGGCCGCGGAGCTGGAGATCTCGGTCAGGTTGCTCCCCTCACCTGCAGTCGGCAGCCCTTCCCAGCCGCTATCGACTTTGGAGCTCCTTCCCTGGGTCTGCCCTGCACATCCGTCCTCCGGAAACCTGGTAACCACACGCCCACCTTAGGGCCGGCTTTTTAGCTAGCGCTAGGTCACGTGGCCGTGAGTTTCCCAAACCCGAGGCTCTGGATTGGTTGAATCACTATACCTCTTAATTAAAATTGCTCACCTCTGTGTTGACTTAAGCACCTTTGCTACAGCTGGGGCTAATTCCTTCTGTCAAATCGTGGCTTTCAACAGCCCAAAGACACCCCCCCTCCCCCGCTCTCCTTCGCATTCCAAGCCTCCACCAAGGCTTGCTTCTCAGCGCAGCAACTTTTGCGGTTGGACTTGCTTCGCGTTCGTACCTCCCTCCCTCTAGGAGAAAACAAAGGCAAAGACTCCACAGTCTGTGCACAAAAATGATACATTTATTGAAAGAGTATTTTTTTCTTAATACAAAAGAAAGCTCTGTACATAGGACTGTGACCATGTCCACTATTCCTGGGTCAGCATCCCAGGGGAAGTAGAAACCACTAACATACACACCCCACATTCACACACACACACATTCATTCAGGCGCGCACGCACGCACACACATACACCCCAGAGCCACCAAGGAAGGGAAACACCAAGGGTCGCTGCACATAAAAATGCCACCTCATCCCTGATGCACGCATGTTCTCCCAAGGCCACGCTCACACGACACACATTATAAGCACTTTGCCTGATTCACTCACTGGGTCTGTCTTTTGTGGGAAGGAGAGGAGGAATTCATCAAGCTCTCCTCCCCTGGGTGGGGGAGCGGGGAGTGAGTGAGTGATGGTGGAGTGAAACAGGAGCAGAGAAAAGGGGCCGGGCAGTTACAGACCTGAGTCCCAGGCTCCCCCACTCTCTGGCCCCAGATTTGCCATGCCCCAATCTTGTGAGCCACCCACAAGCCCCCAGCTACCTCCAGGAGAAAGCCGGAAAGATGACTTCCACCTTGGCACCCCAAACTGGGGCCACAGCAATGGGGGTTAGAGGTTCAGAGGTTCTCAAACATGTCGGCAAATCATCCCCTTGATAACTAGGCTGTGCGTAAAAACTTCCCCCACCCCTTCACCTAATCACAGAAGCAGGCTTGTTCCTACTGAAGGCAGACCAGAGGGGTTAATAAAACTCCACCCCACAGCTGCCCAGTTCTGAAAAAGCTCCCTCTCCGGATACAGGTGGTGAAGGTGGGCTCTGACACAGGGTTAAAGACCCTCCCCCTGTGTTGGCCCACCCTCAAGGTCTACCCCAAAGCGGGCAGAGGGGGTGAGGGCACGGCCCCTGTACAAATTACATAAATACTGAGGTTACACTTAGAAAAATAAAGTCATTTTCTTCAAGGCTTTTTGTCTTAATTTTAAAAAGTTACAGTAGCTGCTCACTCCCTGGGAGAGCTGCCATTTCTGGCTCCCCTATGGCTGCACTCAGCCCAAGAGCTGCTCCCATGTCTTCTGCCCCCCCATCCTGCCTCTCGCCCCCTCCCAGACCCCACCCTGCTCACTGCAACTTGGGCCCCAGGCAGCTGCCGGCCTGGGGGCACACAAGGCTGCAATGCCCATGCGTGTGGCACAAAATGAAGTCAGTTGCCTCTGACACCCTCCCCCCACCCCCACATTTGGTCTCCCTCCTCCCTCTCCCTAGCAACAGCCCTGAAGGGCAAAAAGAGGCCCCCCAGGAACTGTGGGTCACCCTCCCTACCCCCTTGGGGCATGGCCTGAGGGCCCCTCCCCCGGTTTTCTCCTGGAAACAACCCAGGACCGGGCAATCCCAGAATCTCCCCCACACACTGGCGGGGCCCGAGCTCATGGGGTGGCTCTGTCCCCAGAGGCCCAGCCAGTTCCGGGGAGCCCCAGGGCTCCCCAGGGAGGGGGAGCTTGGGTAGGGAGGGGGACGAGAAAAACGCCATAAAAAAAAGTTAAATATTTTAAAAATATATATTTATAGATTTGTTTTCACTTCGTCTCCTCAAATAAAAAGTTCAAAATCAACTTTAAGTAAAGCAGCTGGGAGGAGAGGGGGGAAGACAGGGAAGAGGGAACCCCGGTGGGTTCCCTCCAACCCAGCAGCCCCCAGAGTTCCGAGGGGAGCGGCAGGGCAGGGCAGGTCGCCCCAGGAGCCTGCTCTGTGCTCAGGGGCCCACTACTCAGGAGCTGTGGGAGCCCGCGGGTGCGGCTGGCAGGAAGAAGCCCCATTTCCCCAGCTGGCTCCCTGAGCGGCAGGGGTCGGGCTCTTTTGCCCCAGCCTGTGGCAGACACGGTGCTGACATGGGGCCAGCAAGGAGGCTGGGGAGAGGACCCCAACTGCTTCCTCGGGGGCGGGGGGACGCAGTGCCTAGTCCCACGGAGGCCTGTGTGTGGGAAGGGGAGCACGGTCCCATTGGGTAAGCTAATACTCATGGCAAACACGGAGCCAAGCTGGCAAGGGGAGTCTGAGGAGGGAGGACAGCCCCACCATCAACAGAAATGGGAGGCGGAGCTAGAGGGGGGGAGGGAGGCCGGGATGGAGGGCAGGCTGGCCCATTTCTTTGGCTGGAGTGAGAGGGCTCAGTCCCGTGGCTGCCCACTGCTCCTCCCCGCCTCCCTCCTGCGGCCCGTCAACATGTGTGTAAAGAAAACGTGAAAAGGCAACAATAAATAAGTGGTGCCATCCCTTGGGCCATCTGTCCAGGGCGGCTGGGCGGATCAGTCACTCTTGGTGCTGTGGGCGGCGTCCAGGTTTACCACCTGTAATTCGGTGAGGTTGCTGCTGCTCCCGGCCTGCTGCCCTATCACAGCCATCTGGAGGGAAGGGGGTGTGTAAGGAGCGGGTTGGTGGCGGAACCGACTGGCCAGCGTAGGCTGCGCCCTGCTTGCCTGCCTGCCCACCACAGGCCTGACCAGGAGAATGGATAGGCAGCCCAGCTAAGGATCTAAGGATTGTGGCTAGGACCACCCAGTAATGGAATCCCCAAGGTCAAGCTAAAGAAGGGACTGGCTGGCTGGGATGAGGTGAAAGGGGCCCCCACCTACCTGGTGAAGCTGAACCGCCGAGACGGGGATCTGCACTGTCCCAGATGGCGCTGTCAGGAACACCTGGGGGACGCCTCCTGTGTTAGAAAACCACAGGAGAAGCTCAAATCGCTTGCCCAAGAGAAACTTCCAGATGTTGGAGGAGGAGTGATTAAGACACAAGTGACCAGGTGAGTCTCGAATGTGAGTGCCAAAGGTGTCTAAGTGGGTGAGTGTGAGTGTCCAAGTAGACATGCATGGGTGTTGGAGTGAGAGTGCAAGCATCCACGTGTGTGTACATGTAGGTATGTGTAAGCATCTGGTTTGGGTGTGTGAGTGTGTGCATCTGAGTTGGGGTGCATTTGAGAGAGAGAGAGAGAGTGTGTGTGTGTGTGTAAGTCAGGAGATGGGCTGCCTCTCCTCAGCCCTGCCCCCCCGCCAGGCCCCCACCCCACCTACCTTGTTCCTGGACCTGGCTGTGGGACACCTGCATGGCGGATGGTGCCTGGGAGAAGGCATTGAGCACGGTGAGGCTGCCATCAGCCAGGCCCGAGGTGGGTGCATACATCACCGCGTGGGGGCTGGGGTACATCATGTGGCCGCCCACGGTGGTGGGCACGGACGACGTCATGATGGTGGCGGGCAACGTCACTGGCAAACACAGACACGCGTCAGGGAGGTCGGCACTGGTCCCTACTGATGCTCCCCCATCCCGCACCCCCAGGAACTCGGGTCTCCAGAGCCTGCTTGCCATTTCCCGGTCAGAAGCTAGACGAAACTTATTCTCCCGTTCTCTGTCATCGACTAAGAAAAGCCTTATTTTTTCTTGAACACAACACCAACTTTTAAGTGTATCCTGTCGTGTGCTACTATTCCATTATGTCTCCTCTGTTCTGAGACCCCAAGGCCCTAGGAAACACAAAGATTACAGTGACTGACCCAACCCAAGGAAACTCAGATACTCTTTTAGAGGGCTCTCATATCTCATTTTCCCTTTGTTCTCACTCCTCTCTTCCTCAACATGTGGCTAACAAATTCATCTTTTATTTTTTTTTTCATGGACTTGGGTCAGGCAGTGGTTTATTTCATTTTATTTTTTCGACATCAAATCATTTTTTGACCTTATATGATCTTTATTTTTTCCATTATAGTTGATTTACAGTGTTCTGTCAATTTCTACTATACAGCAGTATATATATTTATATTCTTTTTCTCACATTATCCTCCATCATGTTCCATCACAAGTGACTGGATATAGTTCCCTGTGCTATACATTGCTTGTCCACTCCAAATGCAATATTAACCCCAGACTCCCAGTTCATCCCACTCCCTCCCAAATTCATCTTTTAAACAAGCACTTCTCCAGTGTTAATGTGCATATAGTCATTAAGGGATCTTGTTAAAAATGCAGATTCTGGGAGTTCCCTTCGTGGCTCAGTGGTTTATGAACACAACTAGGATCCATGAGGATTGCATCCGATCCCTGGCGTCGCTCAGTGGTTTAAGGATCCGGTGTTGCCGTGAGCTGTGGTGTGGGTTGCAGATGCAGCTCAGATCCTGAGTGGCTGTGTCTGTGGCTGTGGCTGTAGCCGGCAGCTACAGCTCCAATTCGACCCCTAGCCTGGAAACCTCCATATGCAGAGTGCAGCCCTAAAGTAGCAAAAAAAAAAAAAGGCAGATTCTGGGAGTCCCCCTTGTGGTTCAAAGGGTTAAGATCCCAACACTGTCGCTGGGAGGATGCAGGTTCGATCCCTGGCCTCGCTCAGCAGGTTAAGGATCCAGCATGGCTGTGGGGTAGGCTGGCAGCTGCAGCTCTGATTCAGCCCCTAGCCTGGGAACTTCCACATGCCGCAGGTGTGGCTGTAAAAAGAAAAAAAAATGCAGATTCTGGAGTTCCCATGTGGCACAGCAGATTAAGAATCTTGTGTTGTCACGGCAGTGACTTGGGTCACTGCTAGGGTGCAAGTTCGATCCTCAGCCTGGGAACTTCTGCATGCTTCAGGTGTGTTTTTTTTTTTTTTTTTTAAAGCAAATTCTGATTCAGTAGGTATAAGGTGAAGCTTAGGGTCTGCATTTCTATCAAGCTCCCAGGTGATGGGTGATGCCCCTCCTCCTCCCCTAGACCACTCTTTATGTAACAAGGTTGTAAATAACAAGAACATAAAAACAATTTATTTCGAAAGTGTCTCATCGTATCTGTGATGACTAGAGACATGGAAAAGAAGTATGGTTACTCTCAAAACCTAGGTCACCCTCCCACAAGGAGATAACCACTTCATAAATCCTTCCTGGTAATTGAGCAAGCATGTGTCTTGGGGCAAGTAACTTCTCCTTTCTGGGCCTCAGGCTTCTCACCTGAGTGAGGAGTGTGGCTTCAATGGTCCATAATTTCTTCCTAAAATCCACAGCTCTGCTACAGGGAAGGATTCAGAAACCCAGCCATCCTCACCTGACTTTCTCATAAGGATTAGGGCCTCCACATTAAGAAATTCTCTGACCTTAGTTATAGGATGGACACTGCCAGGCACCTGTTGGTAGGGCTCACAAAGGAGGCAGAGCAGGGAGGTGACAGAGCTTCAAGCTATACCTGTCCCGCTGGAGGAGGTCTGCGTGAGGTCTGTGCTGCTGTCGCGAGAGGGAGACGCTTGCTGTGGGGCCTGGTGCACCTGTATGGCCTGCACTGGGACCTGCTGGGCCACTGCCCCACCTATAAGAGATAGCGTCTTAACTCATGCTCTGTCCTACCCAGCCACCACCTGCACCAAGCACCCTCAGACACCCGCAGGCCCAGGGTATGGCATTTCGTCCCCGACACCCATCACTAAGGAACCAAAGAGGCCCTTCTGTCCAGGATCTTGTTTTCAGGAGCTTCCGCACTCCGCCCTTGTGCTTCCCTCCTCCTCCTGCCCCAGGCCCTGCCTCTACCCTCTTTGACTGACACGGGAGCAGGTACCGCTCCATCAAAGACGTGCTCTGCCCCCTAGGCAAGTCAGGGAAGTGGTAGCGTGTCTACTGTTCTTGTAGCAATGGGGGCAGAGGGCTGGGCTTATGAGACAAGGCCACAGCGTATGGTTGCCACTTATGGACAAGGATAGTTTGCGACCCAGTGGGAGGGGGATGTCTTCCAATGGGACATAAGAGCTTTCTCTGAGGGTCTGGGCCCTGTTCACCTTCCTTCTAAAAGCTTCTCCTTGTGCCAGCCCTAAACCCACTCTTAGCATGCTCAGTGTGCCCCTTGTGACTCACCAGGCATGAGGGTGAAGCTGGTAGGCAGCTGCATGAGGCCCCCGGAGGAAACGGGGCCGCTGCCTGTACTCTTCAGCACAGTTCCGTTGGCACTGCTGACAGCGCTGGGGCTGACGCTAGCTGACACTGGTGCCAGGTAGTTGGTGATGGGAAAGGAGGGGCCGCTGCTGACTTGCATGGTGGTAGAGGTGCTGGGTGCTGTCTGGATGGTGGAGGTGGTACCCGGCAGGTTGGTGATGGTAAACGCAGGTTTCGGTGTATCCTACACCCAGGGTAAAGATGGACTGGTGAGCCTCTACCAGACCCGGCCCCTGCAAGAAGCTTTCTGTGGATTGACAGCCCAGAAGGGAACCAGCGTGGTTGGGTTAACTCCTAGGTCCACCATTTACTTGCAGCCTGACCCTTGGGCAAGTTATTGAGCTGCTGAGCTTCTTTTCTTTATACTTTTCTGCCAGTAAAAGGAGGACAATACCTACCCCATAGGTGTTGTGAATTTATTACCATATGTAGAGCACTAAAATCAGTGCCTGGTTCACAAAAAAATAGAAGTTTTTTGTTTTTCTTTTTTTGAGCAGTAAGTATTTGCTGTTCTTGTGATGATGATGATCAAATCACCAAAGGGCTGTTCTCAGCTCTGGCAATGACCATCTGTGTGACCCTTGGAATTACTTCCTCTTTCTGAGCCTCAGTTTTCTTATGTAAATATGAGGGGGCTGGGCCACTATATCCTCTTTAAAAGGGCCCTTGCAGCTCTGATATGCCAGGCTTCCGAGATAGGGACCCACAGTTTTTCAGGGAACTTAAGGTTTGAGCGCATCTTGGGTGTTTGGCAATGAAACACCAAAGGAATGTATTCTTCCAGCAAAATTTCCTGGGAGTAAGTGAGCCCTACTGCTGAATGAGTGTGAAAATTATTTCAGAAGCTATGCCACTAAAAGAGCAGGGAGTCTAGGGCACAGACTGTCCCCTCAGGGAGCCTTTGTTCTTAGAAGGGGAAAGAGGAGACCTCGAAGAGAGAACCAAACCCAAAGAACTGAGGGGACTCAATACTGGGGGTGGGTCAGCGCGGGATGTTTGCTAAGCGGTGGAGTTCGAAGCCCCTGATTGGCGGAGGCGTTGCTAAGGCAAACAGTGCCGCTTCCTCCAATTGGCCAGTTAGTGAAGGGCCATCCGGAAGGTGGGGCTCCCCACAGCTGCAAGGGAGGAAGCCCCGCCCCCTCTCCTTACCGGGAAAAGGAAGGGGGAGGCGTAACCAGGGCCGGCATCCCTAGCAGCCGGGCGAATGCACTCCCTAACGTGCGCAGGCCCGGACATCCTGAAGAGGTAGGCGGCTGGCTAGTAAGGTAGTCTTCAGCCTAGTCAGCCAGGCTGCCTGCCTGCTGGCTTCCCGGAATCCTGGAACCCCTTAATGCTCCCTTCCTACTCCCTGGCGACCCAGCCGGCCGGGAGGGCAGGGCTAAGAGACGCCCCCGCCCCCAGCGGGGAGACAGCTGGCGGGAGGAATGCAAGGGCCCTGCCAGGCAGGCGGGCTGCAGGCGGGAGGCCGGCGTGGAGCCGGAGCCGGCCTTATATGGGCACGGAGGCCGCCCGCTTATCTAGGGGGCCGGCCTCCTGTCAGGATAGCGAGGATGGACACCTGTACCCTAGGATGCGGGGAACTAACCCGGCTCTAGTCCACATCAGAGGGAACTTATCCACCTGTCCTGGGCCAGGGAGAGAGAGAGAGACCCCCGCCCCTCTCTGCCGGTCAAGTCCCTCCCGTTCCTTCCCCTCAGACACGGAACCCAAACACACCTTGGTCTCCCCACTGCTGTCGGACTCTGACACCTGGTAGGTGAGGTCTGTCTCTTCAAAGCCCGTGGCACTCATTCTCTGGTCTGTGGTCGGGTCTGAGCGGGGTGGAGAGTCTGGCGAGTTGAGGCAGGTCTGAATCAGTGCCTTGCCAGTCTCACTGGTGATCATGGGCTGCAGTTTGCGGGTGGCAAAGGTATACACATGGCCTGTCTCACTGGCCACCAGCAACAGCACCTGTGTCCCTGTCAGCGTGGACAGCTCATAGGCCTGGGGGTAGGGGGGAGGAGATGGGTAGGTCAGAAAACCTTTTCATCCCTACCTTCCTTGGGTAGCAGGAAAGAGAGGGAAGTACACGGTGATCTCAAGCCCCCACTCCCATAGTGACCTTTCCTCCAGTGACTCTAAAAATGTCCTGTCTGAAGGTGAGCTGAAGAGTAAAGAAACCCCATGCTTCTTTACGGAACAGCCCCACTGCCCTGCAGATACCCCAAGCAAATAGTCACTGCTTCTGGTGACAGACATATAACCTCAGCAGACTTGGAGAGACCTGGGTAGCGGCTCCTCACTATAGCTTGGTGCCCAGAGCCTCATGAAGAGATGGCATCCATCACCTCCTCACCATCATGGGGACCAGTATGAAGTGGCTACTACACTGGAAGTCACATAAATGTTGGGGATAAAGGGCCACCTAGGCTCTAAAATGTCCCATGTTTCTTCCCAGAAACTGCACAGGTGCTAACCTGTTGCCATTTTGTCCTGCTCTATATAATACACTGCTCCCCTTTTTCCCTGGAAGGGAAAAAGGAAGGGGACCTTCAAGGATGGCCCCATTAGGTGGCATCCTCACTCCCAACAAAGTTCTACAGCCCACTAGAAGCAGCCTTGGTTTCTATAAGGCAGAGATAATTCTTCTGCTTCCATCCCTTCGCATATCTTGTATAGCCCAAGACAGCTCCCTTCTTCATCCCTTTCCCTGGATAATCATCTAGAGAGGAGGAATTTCTAGGTCCCGGTGCAAACCTTCTCCCCAGACTCCATACACAGATTTTCCCCTAGGGCTGGAAATCCTATCTGTCCCAAAGGCAAATGGTTCTGAAGCCTGTCCTGCAGGGAGTGTGCCAGTTTCCAGTGTGTGCGCGGAAGACACATGGCCATTGCAGGACTTGCTTTCTGATGCCCAGGGCAGAACCAGATCTCCCACTCGGCTCCCTTACCTGGGGCTCTTGAACCCCATTCGGTCATCAGCCCTGCCCTCGTCCTTCCAGACAGCGCTGCTCTATAGTGATGCCCACCTTCCTCCCACACATGTTCGCTCACTGTTGTTATGCAGCTCCAGCCTCCTCACCCTGGTACCTTCTCTTCTGCTCTCTGCTTTTCCGCGCCCTGCCCGAACACCAGAGCGCAGTGGACCAACTGACCCCCGGGTCTCATCAACCACCTTCCTGGCAGCCCCCCGCCTCGCATTACCACCCCTCATCCCTCTGCTTTGCAAGGGCCGGGTTCCTCTCTCACGCCCGTCACTCCCACCTCGGCACCTTTCCTCTCCTTTCTGGACATTCGCAGCATCTCCCCTCTCCCCACATTTCCCTGGCGGCCCCTCCCCTTTTACCCTCCCAGGGCAACAGCCATCCCCTCCCACACACCTCCGGCGGACTCTCCGCCTCTCACCTCCGCCGCAGCTCTGCCTTCCTCCCGGGCTCCCCTTGCGCGTCCCCACCCTCCCGGTCCCTTGTGGCCGGCTAGCCTCCTGGCCCAGTACCTTCTTCATGATGCCCGTCTTCCTCTTGCTGAAGGTCGTGTAGCGCCGCAGCTTGTTGTCGATGAACTCCATCTTGATCTTCACGCGGCCCCGAGTCTTCTTACCCGGCTTGGCCCCGCTCACCGCGCCGCTCACCGGCCCGTAGCCCCCGGTGGCGGCCGCAGCCGCCTCGGGCCCACCGACCACCACGCCGAGCTCCATCTCGCTCAGGCTCCGCTTCAGGCCGCGCCGCTCCGCGCCCAGCTCCTCCTCCTCGCCCGACTCGGAGTCACCCTCGCTGCCGCTGTAGAGGGCCCCCGTGGTGGGCGCTGGAGTGGTTGTCGCTGCTGCTGCAGCTTCCCGCTCGAGGCGGCCGGGCCCGAGCCCCGCGCCGTTCCCGGGGACCCGGCCCCCGTTAGCCCCGCGAGTCCCGCCGCCGCCGCCTCCACCGCCCGGCCGCCCCGTCGGGGTCCGGTTCAGGCTGCCCCCCAGAGCCGAGCCCCGGCCCAGCGCCGCCGCGGCTCCAGCTTGGCTCGGTAACATGGCGCTCAATGCAGGAGGGCGGACAGGCAGTCAGCGCGGAATCGGAGCCGCCGCCGCAGCCATCGGCTTCCCGGCTCAACCCGGCGCTCCCGCTTCTGCTAATGCCGCTATCGCTGCTGCCGCTGCCGCTGCCGCTGCCGCTGCGAACCCGGGGCCCCTGCACGCCCGGGCCGACCTGGGCCCTCACTTTCCTGCCCCTGTGGCCCGGGTTGCCCCAGGCCGCTCGGAGCGCCCCCTGTCCGTACGCTGGGGCGGCGCGCCCGGCGGCCGTCAGCGTCCCCCGGGGGGCAGGGGCTGCTGGCCGCGGCCGAGACGGCGGGTGGAGGGGGCCGGGACCACGCGCTGGCGGCGAGGGATCCCCCGACCCTTCCCCCCATATAAAGAGATACAATGTTTCCTTTTATGGCGAGGCCGCTCCTTATATGGTGAGCCCCTGCACCCCCGCCCCATTGGTCCGCGGTTCCGGCACCTCCGCTCCCCATTGGCCCACAGAGGGCGCTTATTTGCATAGACATACCGAACTCGCTGCTGTCATCCCGCGTCAGACGGCGACTCCGAAAAGGGAGGAGCCGACGCCTCTTAAAGGAACAGGCTATAGAACCACGGCTCCGCCTCCGTGACCAGAGAATGGTGAAGAGAATTGAGAGGAACTTGCGGAGAGGAAACATGGGAGAGCACTGGAGCGCAGTCTTGCGGAGAAGAGGGAGCAGCACTGCACTGGGAACCTGGCACTGGAAAGGCTGGAAGCTAACACTGGGGTAGTCCTTGAGTGGATTGTGCGGGTTGCAGTAAATGATATGCACCCCAAATTCCAAAGGAATGCAGGGATTAGAGCACTTCCCCATGCCTTCCTGAGAGACTCAAAATTACTGGCCGTGCAGAGGCGGCTTGAGGCCCCAATGTCCAGACTTGTCGCGCCCCGACCTCTCGGCTCCACTGCTTCCCCTCCCACCTCCACTTCCTTTCCCTTTCCCTCTCTTTTCAAGGCGACGGCACTTTCCCACCAGGCCAGCTCCCAGATCTTCATTCATCATCCTCTATACCGGTTGGGTTGGGGGCCGGGGTGGGAGGGAGGATCTTTGGCAGGCATACATCTGGAAAAGTCTAGGGGAGACAGTCGGCCTCCCGGTCCCCATTGGGGGCAGGGAGAGGAGTCAGAGATCTGTGAAGGCTTCCAGCTGCAGGCTGGGCTGGAGGGGAGAGGGTGGTCCTGGAGATAAAGCCCCCTCCTCAGCCAGTGCTGAGGCCTGCGAAAAAGTATGGCCAGGCAGAAAGTTTAAGCAAGCAAGCGAACACACAAGGAAAGCCAAGGAAAGCCCATAGGAGGAAAAAAATAAAAGACTAGAGTACTGCAAAACCCAGGTTTGGAGTCTGGGTCTAGTTCTTAGCTCCAAGAAAGTGAAAAAAGCTTGAGATTTCCTATTACAGAAATTATTAAAATCTGGACGCTGCCTCTTCCTAGCCCTGTGTCTGGAAACAAGTGTTTGACCTCTCCAAACTCCATATTACTCATTGTTGGTACCCATCCCAAGAGGTTCTTAATAAAGATTAAATAAGATATAGATTAAAGGGCAGTGGTAGTTTAAGTAAGTGGTTTCTGAGGTAATCACCTCATCCCTAGGATAAACATCCTCTTGTGTTTAAGGGGATGGGAGAGGGTAATGATTCCTATTTTAAAATTTGTTGTGACATTAAATAAAGCAGTTGGTATTGGTAGTGAAATCAATTTAGTAACTGCAACCAGCATTTTAAAATAATAAACTAGTGGGTCTCACAAAAAAACAAGAGTAAATATTGTTGGATGAAATCTTTCTTTGCATTATTAGTAGTTTGAACCATATAAAACTGCCATTTTATATGTCGAGGGCGGATTACTGTTGATTTCATATACATCTTTTTTTTTTTTTTGGCCATGCCCATGGCAGGCAGACATTCCAGGCCAGGGATTAAACTCAAGCCACAGAAGTGATGACACTGAATCCTTCCTTAACTGCTAGGCACTCCCTATTGATTTCGTTACTTCAGTGTCTGTGTATTGGAGGACAATGTCAACTGCATTTCTTGTTTTTGTTTTGTTTTTCCATTTTTGGTCACCCCACAGCATGTGGAGTTTCTGGGCCAGGTTTCAGATCCAAGCCACAGTCACTACCTAAGCCACAGCTGCAGCAATGCCAGATCTTTAACCCATGGGGCCAGACCAGGGATCGAACCTGCGTCCCAGCACTCCCAAGACGCCACCAATTCTGTTGCGCCATAGCAGGAACTCCTCAACTGCATTTCTCACTGTGAATCACAATGCAGGCTTTGCAAAATATTGAAAAGTGTGTTCAAGTGATTTGTGAGATATGTGTGTATATGTATGTATATATCCACACACGTGTATATTAAAAACACAGGCTTGTTCATCAAACCCATAAATGCAAGAACTAAGAGCCCTCCTTTTCTGTATTTCCCAACAGCTTTTTTTTAGAGTTTTTTTTTTTCCTTTTCTTAATTTACTCTGCACAACAGGTAGTTCAACATATGGAATGTGTTAGTTCAAGAGGAAGAACAGGTCAAATAGATAAATAGGTTCCAGACGGGCTTCAGGGGTCACAAATGGTTGCTAGGGATTTGTGTGAGCAGCACCTTCTTACAACCACAGCTGTGGGTGTTCCTTCTCATCTGGCTTCTAAAGACTTTTCGGGAGTTCTGTCCTGGCGCAGCAGAAACAAATCTGACTAGAACCATGAGGTTGCAGGTTCGATCCCTGGCCTCACTCAGTGGGTTAAGGATCTGGCATTGCCGTGAGCTATGGCTGTGGTGTCGGCTGGCAGCTACAGCTCCAATTCGACCCCTAGCTTGGGAACATCCATATGCAGTGGATGCAGCCCTAAAATGACATAAATAAATACATACATACATACAGACAGACAGACAGACAGACAGACTTTTCAGTCTGAGACACCTAGTTTAGATGCATGCAGGGTGGAAGGCCTTAGCCTGGCATCCCACTAGCACAACTGCTGTCTGCCATGTCCACAGGGAAGGGGGCCCAGGGCGAGCTCCCTCCTTCACCGAGCCTGCCTTCTCTGATTCCATCTAACACTTGCACCACTGCACACCAATGTTGGTGCCACATCTCTTTTGCCTGCTTAGGATGGCTTCATCTTCACAGCCCTTTGTCACCAGAGGAGGTGGGGGGTGCCTCCAACCGCACTATTACTACAGGTTCAGCAGCCAAAACTGTTAAGGTGAGTAAAGTCAAAGCCAGGAGTTCCTGCTATGGTGCAGTGGGGTAAGAATCTGGCTGCAGCAGCTCAGGTGGCTGTGGAGGCTCGGGTTTGATCCCCAGCCAGTGCAGGGGTAGTTAAAGGATCTGCCTTGCTGTGGTATAGGTCACAGCTAAGGCTCAGAATGAATCCCTGGACCCCGGGAACTTCCATATGCCACAGGTAGGGCCCTAAAAAAAAATAAAATACAAATTGGCTCATAGGTGTAGGTATGTCTTGTTTGGATCACAGACTATTTCCCTTTCTTTCCTTTTTTTTTTCTTCCTTTTGGCCACCCCATGGCATATGGAGTTCCCTGGCCAGGGACCAGATTGGAGCTGTAGTTGTGACCTAAGCCACAGCTGTGGCGACACTAGATCCTTAACCCACTGTGCTGAGCCAGGGATTGAACCTGAGTCCCAAGCGCTCCCATGATACTGCCAATCCCGTTGCGCTATTTTAAAATCAGGAAATTTTTACATAAAAATCTGGCCTCTCAAAAAAGTTTGTAAGTTTTTGCAACTCCAGGCCCACGTTCCCACAGGAGCACGATAGCCTGGAGCAGGGTTGAAAGGCTTTGCTCTCCGGTTCACTGTAGACTCGGCACAGCCCCCTGAACTCAGATAAGACCCCTGCCTGGCCTCTCTGGAATGTGTCTGCGGCTTCTCTGATAAGGCCTCAGTGGCAGTAGCCCCGTCATGTCCACTCAGACCCTGAAGGACCTCCAGAAGGCCAACAGCATTCCAGCCAGATCCCACCATTCGTTATTCCCACCCAGACCTATATTTCTTTCTCATTTTTGTTTTTGTTTTTTTCTTTTTTAGGGCCCTACCTGTGGCATATGGAAGTTCCCAGGCTAGGGGTTAAATTGGAGCTGCAGCTGCCAGCCTACACCACAGCCACAACACCAGATCTGAACCGTGTCTGCGACCTATACCGCAGCTCACAGCAATCCCAGATCCTTAACCCACTGAGTGAGGCCAGGGATCAAACCCATGTCCTTAAGGATAATAGTTCTTTATTGCGGAGCCACAATGGGAACTCCTTTCCCCTGATTTTTATCACCCAAATAGATCAGAACAAAAATTAAGGCAGCTTTAAAGTATTGCTATCACCAACGATAACACTCAAAAGTGTTTTCACTGGTAATTAACTTTTACACAGGGATTCTTAATTCACATAGAAGAGGTCTCAGTGGTGACAGCGACTTTCAAGGAAATGGAAAGGCCATGAGTCAGGGCGCCCAGGGCCAAGTCAGCAGAGCCACGTTACAAACACAAATAGTGCTTGCCCGTGGAGAGTGGGGTTTGGGAACTAGAGAATTTTTTTTCTTTATATAAGTCTGTGCCATTTAACTTCTTCCACAATCTGTATTGCTTCTTCTTCTTGTTTTTTTTTTTTTTCTGACCTCGCCCAAGGCATATGGAAGTTCCTGAGCTAGGGGTGGCATCAGAGCCACATCTGCGACCTACACCGCAACTGCAATGCCAGATCCTTAACTCACTGAGCAAGGCCAGGTGTTGGACCCGTGTCCTCATGGATGCTAGTCAGATTTGTTACAATGGGAACTCCCTCCACATTTTTTGGATCAGTGTTATTATTTTTTTAATGATTTTTATGTTTTTCCATTATAGCTGGTTTACAGTGTTCTGTCAATTTTCTACTGTACAGCAAGGTGACCCAGTCACACATACACATATACATTCCTTTTTCTCATATTATCACGCTCCATCATAAGTGACTAGATAGAGTTCCCAGTGCTATACAGCAGGATCTGATTGCTTATCCATTCCAAAGGCAGTAGTTTACATCTATCAACCCCAGATTCCCAGTTGATTGGTATTACTCTTGTGCAAACTTTTTTTCCCTTAATTTTAAGCAGGAGTTCCCTGGTGGCCTAGCAGTTAAGGATCCAGCATTGGTGCTGCTGTGGCTCATGTCACCCATGTGGCAAGGGTTCAGTCCCTGACTTGGAAACTTCCACATGCCATGGGCACAGCCAAAATTAAGCAAACTAGAAACAGGGCAGAAGTAGAATGAAGGGATGGGCTGCAGTGGCGGGCGGGGGGAGCAGTGCACAGGGAAGAGGGCTCACGACAGTTTGAAATTCCAGTAAGGATGGCTGTTCTCCAAACAGTGGTACAATAATGCAAACAGGGAACATGGCTGGAGGAACAGATATGGAAGAGAGGTGAATTCAGTTTGGGTCCGGGGAAACAGGTAGAGAGAAATATTCTGTAGAAGAAGGGGTGTGTGAGTCTGAAGCTTGAGGAAGAGGCTGGAATTGGATCAAACGCTTTGGGAACTGTCCACATGGAAGGGCCAGTGAAAGCCACCCAAGGTAAGATGTGATTACGGAGGCTGAGAAGGTTGAGAGAAGGCAGCCAGGGACAGAATCCAGGACAGCCATCTCTGGGGCAGGCAGGAGAAGGAAGCCACAACCAGGGCTGGAGAAGGCCTGGTCAGAGAAGGTGGACGCGGCACAGCATCACCAAAGGCAAGAGAGGAGAGGTGAAAAGGCAGATGTGACCAGCAGTGTCGGCCAATGCAGAGTGGTCAAGGAAGACTGGGACTGAGAAGAGGCTTAGAGATCCTTCTAGAGCAGTGCCTTGTAATACTTCTAAGCACAACCCACAGCAGAAAATCATTTTTACATGGCAACTGGGGGTGAATTGGATTATTGCTCCTAATTTTTACACCTTGTGTTAGAATTAAATAGCCACATCCTTTGCTCTCGTGTCCTGCTGGGGCTGATGTTAGTGTTTTGGTTTTGGTTTTGGTTTGGTTTTTGGCCACGCCCATGGCATACAGAGGTTCCCGGGCCAGGGACTGAACCCTTGCCACAGCAGCAATCCTCACCATAGCAGTGACAATGCTGGATCCTTAACCCCCTGAATCACCAAGGAACTCCTGATGCTGGGTATTTGACATGGGACTTATGTTGGATAATAAAATGTTAACAGATTTATGTTTTTATTTATTTATTTATTTTGCTGTCTTTTTAGGGCTGCATCCAAGGCATATGGAGGTTCCGAGGCTAGGGGTCAAATCCAAGCTGCAGCCACCAGCCCACGCCACAGCCACAGCAACGCCAGATCCAAGCTGCGTCTACAACCTACACCATAGCTCATGGCAACGCAGGATCCTTAACCCACTGAGTGAGGCCAGGGATTGAACCTGCATCTTCATGAATACTAGTCAGATTCACCTCCTCTGAGCCATGATGGGAACTCCGACTTATGCTCTCATGATCTGGCTGGACTTCTTGTGCTCCAGAACGAGAGCACGCTCTGGGTCCGGAACAGTAGACCCAAACTAGACCTATGGCTTGGTGCCAAGCCCGGCTGAAATCAACTAAGTCCAGCCAAGATCAGCCAAATATCACCAACTTGCAGATCTGTGAGTGAGAAAAATAAATGGCTGTTGTAAGTGACTGAGATTTGGGGTTGTTATGCAGTAGCAGCACCCCAATAACTAATATATAAGCTAACACACACAAATACATATCAATATCAAATATAACAAAATTTTGCAAAACAATATTTACCCTTAAGGTATACCATCTACTCTGATAGTTTTTATTATATTTCATTTCTTTATTTTTTATTTTCCAATGAAAAGAAGTTTTTCTTTTTACAGCTGCACCTGCAGCATATGGAAGTTTCTACTCTAGGGGTGGAGTCAGAGCTGCAGCTGCTGGCCCATGCCACAGCCACAGCAATATCCACTAAGCCAGGGAGAGAACTCATATCCTCACAGACACTACGTCAGGTTTTTAACCCACTGAGCCACAAAGGGAACTCCATGTTTCATTTTTTAAAAACACTGCTTGTATTACTGGTTGTAACCCACAGTTTGAAAGGCATTGCTTAGAGAAATCATTCTTAGTTGTTGTTTTTTTCCAATCCAACACACTTGAGGGACACACCATACTGCATATCCACAACAGAGGCTCACTTACCAGTTGTGCAACCCTGCAGAAACAACCTGGCCTCCTTGAGCCTCGGTTTCAAAAAAAAAAAAAAAAAGAGAGAGAGAGAGAGAGAGAAAGAGAGCGCCTCAGTTATCTAATCTGTGAAATGGGAACAATGAGATCTGGCTAACAGAGTAGCCAGAAATTCAATGAGATAATTCACATTAAGTGCTCAGCAAAGTGACGGGTACAGAATGAAGTCGTTTTTTTTTCTTTTCCTTTTTTCCTTTTTTTTTGGCTGCACCTGCAACATATGGAAGTTCCCAGGCCAGGGACTGAATCTGAGCCACAGCTGCCACAGCAGGAACTCCCAGAGTAAGTATTTAATAAACATTAGCTGGTATGTTCATGACTAAGAAATCTGCGGAGGAACAGAAAGAACTAAAGCAATTCCAGAGGTATGGGGAACTGTGCTCAAGCTACGATAAGGCAGAGGACAACCGATGACATAAGGTCTGGCTAACGAAGAGGCCGGAATGAAACCAGCTGAGGGCTGAAAGCCCTGGTGCAGTGTGACAGTAAGTGCATCTTTGTTCAGTCCCATCACTTCCATCAACCTCCTTAGTCTTAAAAGGATTCAGAGAACCGAATGTGTCAGTTAAAGCCCTCCGTCCTCCTCTAACTAGTCCCCTCCTTGCGCTTCTACCTCAGCCGGAGAGCCAGGCCGGCCAGTGGAGAATACTGAGTTGGCATCAGGAT
Organism: Catagonus wagneri; assembly: GCA_004024745.2. Classification (NCBI taxonomy): domain Eukaryota; kingdom Metazoa; phylum Chordata; class Mammalia; order Artiodactyla; family Tayassuidae; genus Catagonus; species Catagonus wagneri. The sequence continues at coordinate 19,565,630 of PVHT021183523.1, forward strand.
CACAAGAAGCAGGAGACGGCCTCACCTCCTCCAGGCCCACATCCTCAACTGCTCCACGAACCAGCGGGAGGACCAGTCCCTCCAGACTCTGGGAAGGCACGTGGCCCCTTCTGCTAAGTGAGGGAAGAAGGCACATCATTCTGGGCAATGGTAGGGAATGGGCGTCAGAAGCGGGTTGTAAAAAAGGCTTCTTTATTGAGAGCAGCGAATGTAAAAAACAAAAACAAAAAACCCAAAAACAAACAATAACAATAACAACAACAAAGGTGTGAGGCAGGGGTGGCCCACCCTCCCATCTCCTCCAGGCCCCACCCCTACCTCCCAGGCCCTCCCACCCCATGCTGCAATTACATACAAAAGCCGCCCACGGTGCGTACAAAAAGGGCGGGTTATATAGTGTCAAAAGCTCCTGAAAACTCCTTCATCTGCCAGGCACTTAGGATGAGAAAAGGAGAGAAGGGGGAGGGGGCATGGGTCTGGGTGAGAGGGAGGCCGAGTGTACAAGTCCATGCACAGAGGACGCACTGGCTGGGTCCTCCATGACCCTAGTGCAGATCCCAAAGTGGGTCCCGTGGGCCAGAACTGTCCAGGAACTTGAGTATATTAAGGACCTATACTCAACCCAGCTCACCTCCAGCCTAGCCCTCCCTGGATAAAGATAGCAGGTGAGTGGTGGAACTGGACCTGGTCATGGGGAGGAGACCCAGGCCAGAAACTGGGGTTACCTGAGGCACCCACACTGTCCTTGATGGGGGAAAGGGTGGCAGAGAAAGCTGCTCAGCCCAAGGCCCCAGTCACCCAGTCTGGGTCCGAATCCACCTCCCCAAGGGCAGAGGGTGAGGAAATAAGGAGAAAGCCCAGGCCCTGCCAGACCTCAGCAGTACCTGTGGTGCCAGGGCGGGGCCCCTGGGGCCCAGGAGGACGGGGATCGCGCCCATCATGCTGTGGGCGCCCCTCAGGAGGTCCTCCCCTGCCCACGCCATCCTGAGGCACAGCCTGCCTGGGTTCCCTCCTCACGGCTTGCTGTCCGCGGGGCTGTCTCCCAGAGTGTTGGCGATCTCGCTGAAGGAGGGCCGGTCCTTGGGGCTGAGGGCCCAGCAGCGCTGCATCAGCCGGTAGAGCTTGGAGGGGCAGCCCTCAGGCTGCGGGAGTCTGGCCTTCCCAGCCTGCAAGTCTGCAGAAAGATGGTGGGAAGAGGGTTCGTCAAAACAGTTAACCACCGCGTCCAACTCTCTGTGGGGCCTGCAGTTCCCACAGGTGGCCACGTGAGGGAGACTCTGGGGTGGGGTGCTGGCCAGTGCTGGGGAGCAGGACTTAAGGAGTTTATGGCAGACATCTCGGAACCAAAAGAGGGAACACCCCCCTGTGGCTGGTGGGGGCAGGGTCCACGCAGCACAAGAAGCAGCCAATGCCAGGGGCGGAAGTAGGGTCGGTAAGCGGCGTCCGAGTGGCTAAAGTGAGCCCTGCGGACGACGGCTCTTTACCCACCAGGATGAAGGTGTTCCGGTAACCCTAACGGCTGGAGTGGCCCTCTCCACGTAGCTGGTAATGGCGGCCCTGTAGGCTGGACTGGCCCGGGGACCCTCGGCACGCTGTCCACCTAGCAGACATCGGAACTGTCCCTCGGAAACACAGCTGCCCACCTGCCAGCACTTCGTCGTCTGCCTGCCCGTCATGAGGCATCTCCCCGTGGGTGAACACTTCCCACATCAGCACGCCGAAGGCCCAGACGTCGGACTTGGTGGAGAAGTCGCCCTCCAGGATGGCCTCAGGGGACATCCAGCGCAGCGGCACCCAGGCCTGGCGGAAGTGGTAGTACTCACTGCGGGCGGAAACGACAGAGAGGCCTGGGGTGAGTGGGCGAGGGGCACAGCCCAGGATCCCAACCTTGTCCAAGCCCTGCGTCTCATACTCACACCAGAGCCCAGCTTTTCTATACCAAGGCGTGTGAAGAAACTGGAAACATTTACACTTGGGGGAGAGGGGCCTATACTGGATGAAATCGGGACACATGCACATGGGGTCTGGTGGTTCAGTTCCCTTAAGAACCTAACTTTGGGAATTCCCGCTGTGGTGCAATGGGACCAGTGGCATCTTGGGAGAGCTGGGACGCAGATTCGATCCCTGGACCGGGACAGTGGGTTAAGGATCCTCCATATGCCGCGGGGCGGCCAAAAAAGAACAGGAAAAAGAAAAGAGGAATCCATCTTTGCCTAAATGTCGAAATTTTTTTAAAAGCTAATAGCAATACATACTTTATTAGTTTAAAAGTGTGAAAAATGGGAGTTCCTGTTGTAGCTCAGAGGTGACGAAACCGATTAGCATCCATGAGGATCCCTAGCCTCGCTCAGTGGGTAGGGATCCAGCATTGCCATGGGCTGCAGTGTAGGTTGCAGATGAGGCTCGGATCTGGCATTGCTGTGGCTGTGGTGTAGGCTGGCAGCTACAGCTCCGATTGGACCCCTAGCCTGGGAACCTCCATATGCCACAGGTGCAGCCCTAAAAAGATAAAAAAAAAGGGGGGGGGAATGAACATGTTAAGTGGAAATAAATTGTGAAGAGCTTTGCTAGTAATAAATCAATTATGACTAAGGCAACAGTTGGACGAACTGGGGTGAGTCAGAACTGGGATGACTCGAGGGGAAGTTCCCGGAGTCGATGTAATGTGTATTCCAGAGTGATCTCTGGCCGTGGGTGCTGAGCTTTAAGTCTTCAAAATAACAATTACTGAATTCAGGAGGTTACAGAGGGAACCATATGAATTCTTAAATTATATATAAACTGTTATAAACTCTGACTAGTTTTTTTTTTTTTTCCTGGTCTCACCCGCAGCTTGCGGAAATTCCCAGGCCGGGGATCAAGCCTGCGCCATAGCAGAGACCTAAGCCACAGCAGTGACAATGCCAGATCCTTAACCGACTGAGCCACGCGGGAACTCCCTGACTAGTTACTTTGAAAAAGGTTTATAATTTTTTTTATCACTGGATAAAGTGGATAAGCATCAGGGAGCTGTGGTTCACCGGGGTGGGACGCCTACCGCATCCATGGGAGAGGGCAGGAAGGCTCTCCCTTTAGCTGTGGACTAAGAACTCTTCCCTCCCCAGCCCGCAGAGCTGTGTCTGCCCTCTGCCCCTTGCCCACCCCACCCGGGCCCTCTACCTGTTGTACACATCCTTGCTGAGCCCCAGGGCCGACACCTTCACCTGTCTCTGAGCGCTGACCAGGCAATTGCGAGCGGCCAAGTCCTTGTGCACAAAGCGGTTGTTGGACAGGTGCTCCATGCCAAGGGCCACCTGGGCGCACAGGGCCACCTGGAAGGAGAAAGGGGCCTGTAGGAAGAGCCTAGGACTGGACAGTCGGGGGGCTGTGCTTGACACAGTGCCATCAATGTGGTGAGCAAAGGCACAACAGCCTGTTTCCCTCTCTGTAAAATGGGACTAACAGGACCTGCCACGCTGGGTTATTGGAAGAACCGAACTGAATGAAATAAAGTGCTTGGCGCCACTTCCAGGCACAGCAGGTACAAGATTAAGTGAGTGGCAGGTGGGGTGTGGCAGGTTGGGTGGGAAGAACAGAGTAACCACTTGCAGAGTGAAAAATAACTCAGCATAGCTCACAGTCTTCAAAGGCTGCACCATTTTTTTTCTTTCTTTTTTCTTTTTAGGGCCGCACCTGCAGCACATGGAAGTTCCCAGACTAGGGGTCAATCGGGGCTGTAGCTGTCGGCCTACACGACAGCCACGGCAACACAGGATCCAAGCCACATCTGCAACCTACACCATAGCTCACGGCAACGCTGGATCCTTAACCCACTGAGCGAGGCCAGGGATCAAACCCGCAGCCTCATGGATGCTAGTCCAGTTCATTAACACCTGAGCCACAAAGGGAACCCCCATCCATTTTTTTTACTTCAAAGTTACATAGTTTCTACCAGTTGCCATTTCATAAAAAAGAAATCATATATCCATATATAAACCGTGTGAGTGAAAGTAAGCACACAGACACACACACACACACACACACAGACACGCTGCCTCTGAGGAGAGGAGCTAAAGGCCAGAGAGACAAGGTAGGGAAATTTTGGGTTTATATTTTTGTTGTGAATTACATATAGAAAAGTTCTTAAAATATATGTCATGAATATCACCTGGTGTCATGGCCACACCCAGGTAACAGTCACCAAGTTAAAAAAACAAAACCCCACAATGCTGGCCTCCCGGAAACTCCCAATGGCTCCTTCCCCATCACGAATTCTCCCTCTCCTGCAGAGGACATCACCATCCCAACTTTTATGATAACAATTTCTCGGCTGTTCTTTATAGTTTTACCACTTACACATATGTTTGTAAACAAAACAATTCAGTTTTGCCTGGTTTTGAGCCAGGGAAGGCTGGAAGCATACAAAAACGTGTATTCTTTTGTGCCTTGATTCTTTCACTCAACAATGTGAGAGTCACTCTTTTTGGGGGATATCATTGTACTGAGTTCTTTTTCATCATAATTACATCATAATTTATTCCTTCTAATTCTGATGGATATTAGGGGCCTAGTGGGTTAAGGATCTGGCATTGCCATAGCTGTGGCATAGGTCACAACTGCCTCATGGGTTTGATTCCTGACCCGGGAACTTCCATATGCCAAAGGTGGGGCCAAAAAAAAAAGGGTGAGTTCCCATTGTGGAACAGTGGGTTAAGAAACCAACATAGTGTCCATAAGGATGTGAGTTCAATCCCTGTCCTCACTCAGTGGGTTAAGGATCAGGTGTCACTTCAAGCTGTGGAGTAGGTTACAGATGCAGCTCGGATCCGGTATGGCTGTGGCTGTGGTGTAGGCTAGCAGGTGCACCCCTAGTCTGGGAATTTCCATATGTCACAGGTGTGGCCGTAAAAAGAGAAAAAACAAAAAAAAGGAAAGAACAAAAAAAGAACACAGTGCTGCTATGGATGTCCTTATGAGTGTACACAGCGTGAGTTTCTCTAAGATACAAAATAATGCAAAACTATTTCTCAAAGTGTAAGAGCATTGGGGGGAATTTTCACTGATACCTTTTTAAAAATTTTGAGTTATATGAATGTATTATATATAATACATCATGTAACATAGTAAATGTAATTATAACTAAGATATATTAACACTTGAAAATATACATCAGTGCACTGAATAAATATTAATTGGGCATCTACTGTACGCCACATAAAACTGGGTGCTGATGGAAAATAACAGGGATGGCAAGAGCGGGCTCCCCGGGGCAGGACAGTCTCGAAGGGAACTCTCACTTGTAGAAGGGCGCCACCACCTGGCGGCAGGTGAGCCATGCCAAGCAGAGGTACAATCAGAGCACCAGGAGAGTGCCTATAAAGACCAATGGCCCCTCGGCCCCACACACTTTATCCAAACCTTGGAAGCAACACTGAGGGACACACAGGACATGTGGTGTTTCCTTGTGTATGAAAACAGGGCAAGAAGAAATGCGAAGAGGTCTCCATGAAAGATTATTTAACAAGTTATCAACCAGCTGTGTGTTTCTTCCAGCAAAACACTCACTCTCAGGGTCCGTATGGGAGAAGCCACGCACCACATACAGAATCATGGATAGAAGAATGTGGCCAATTACCATCAATGATCAAGAAAAGGCTAATCAAGACCCAAGACCCAATAAGATAACATTTTCCACACACCTGATGGTAAAAGGTCAAAAGTCTACCTTGTACTTTTTTCCAGTAGTTCAAAAAAATGCATAAAAAGAATAGTATACAGGAGTTCCTGTCGTGGCTCAGTGGTTAATGAACCCGACTAGGAACCATGAGGTTGTGGTTTCGATCCCTGGCCTGGCTCAGTGGGTTAAGGATCCGGCGTTGCCGTGAGCTGTGGTGTAGTTCGCAGATGCGGCTCGGATCCCACGTTGCTGTGGCTGTGGCGAAGGCGAGCAGCTGCAGCTCCTGTTAGACCCTTAGCCTGGGAACCTCCATATGCCGCGGGTGCGGGCCTAGATAAGGCAAAAAAAAAAAAAATAGTATACAGACAGAATAATAAAGCAATGGGGCAAAACATAAACAAATGAATCTGGATAAAGGGTTTGCAGTTCACTGAATCATTCTTACAGTTTTTTTTTTTTTCCACACCTTTGGCATGCAGAAATTCCCAGGCCTGGGACTGATCCTGTGCTATAGCAGTGACAACGCCAGATCCTTAACCACTAGGCCATCAGGGAATTCCCCTTACAATCTGTCAAATCTGAAATACCAAAATGAAACTTAACCAAACACACAGACAGAGAGACAGACAGACAGACAGACACACATACACCCACACACACACACACGGCCAATAAGCACATTAGAAAATAAGAATAAGTAGGAGTTCCCTTTTGGTACAGCGGGTTAAGGATCTGGCATTGTCACTGCAGTAGATTGGGTCGCTGCTGCGGCTCAGGTTCAATCCCTGGCCTGGGAACTTACACATGCAGCAAGTGCAGCCAGAAACAAAAGAATAAGTAAAAGCAGCTCATGTGTGGACCAATAATGAGATAACGTCACGGATTAACCAAGATGATGATTAATCTGATTCTACGTCCCTGAAGTTCAAAAATGTGAGTCATAGAATGGCTGCTGCCATGTGACCCAGGGCAAGAAGGAGACCACCCAATCAGAGAGAAGGGGTCAAGAACACTTGCTGAGCACCTACTGTGTGCTGGCCCCAAACTAGGTTGGCCACTCCCCTTCCTGCACTCTGAGAGGTGGGCCCATCCTCAGCTTTGCCAAAGCCTGGCTCTTAACACTGCAGCCGCCTCTCCTGGGTCATCTCACTGTCAGCCATCAGTGAGCCCAGGGGTGGGAGGCGCTGGCTATAGACTGGTCCTTCAACATCCCTGGCTGGCTCCCAGCATCTTCACCGGCAACTCTCATTTCCTCGGTGCATTTTCTGTATCAAAAGTGAAGCCACAACATCTCTGGATAAATTCTAACCAAATGTGTGTTAACGAGTGAGAAGAGGATTACAGAGCCCTCTCCTGGTGCACAGCCTGGCACTGGATCTCCAAGAAAAAGTACAGGCTTCGCTCTCAGGCTGCCACCCTCAGAATGCCCCAAGTGCCACTGGTGGTGAAAGGGCATCATAAAGTAGAGACAGACTCTACTTCAGGCTTTGAAACCTCCGGGTACTGTCCAGCCTTGCCCAGCTGTCTCAGACAAAGGCTTTTGTAATGAGCCCTCCGCAGACTTTGCCTTTTCCCCAGCCTGCCCTCTCTGCTCTGGCTCTCCAGCTACACAGTCTGCTGCTAGTCATGGGAACAGAAGAGAGAGGACTTGGCATGGTGACTAACTTGCTATCTTTCCAGAGAGGCAGTGCTTCTGGAAATACTGGCTAAGTGAGGACAGCATAAGGGAATTGTGTTCACCCAAAGCCAATTAAGTGTTTCCTTACTGCTGGGCCGGCTGCCATCAGATGGCCATGGGATTCATTTTCAAAGACTGTTATAAAGACCTGCGCTTTGGTAAAGAGCAGACCCACCCCTTCTTTCCAATGTGAACGCCCCGAGGGCTCGCTAGAGTCCTGTCTAAGCTACTGTGACACTTCTGAACAGGCTGCTGCTTCCGTTGCAGCATCTGACTGCTTAAAAAGCGAGGTCCACAGGTGCGCCAGGCTGCCCCAGCTCCTCGGCTGTCAGTAACTTGCAGGTGGTCCATGGAGAACTCACAGGTTACAATGCTCGGACTTCAAAACTGCCATCATCTTATCAACCACTCTAACAAGCACTGCCTATAATTACACCAACACCCAGGGCCCGCGCCTTTGATCTCTATCACGATCTCACTGATACCCTAGAATCCTCCGGGGGCTCCCCCCGGCCCACGCCTACTAAGGATGGCACCCTCGTTCCAGCTCTAGCTGGCCAGGAAGCAGTCTACCTACCATTCCACCTCCCTTTAAAGACTGATTTTTTTTTCCTTCCATTTCCCCTGGAACCATAAGAATATAAAGTGGCACCACAGCTCACTAAATTACTAGCCACAAGATAAGAAATTTTAAGTGTATCAAATATAGTGTTGTGAAAGGTAATTTTAGGGGGGTGTGTGCATGAGCAGTGGACTATGATGTAAAATACTTTTTTTTCTTTTGTTTTGCTTTTTAGGGCCTTACCCACAGCACATGGAAATTCCCTGGCTAGGGGTCAAATCAGAGCCACAGCTGCTCCTACGCCACAGCCACAACACCAGATCTGAGCCCCATCTGTGACCTGCACCACAGCTCATGGCAATGCCGAATACTGAACCACTAAGCAAGGCCGGGGATCAAATCCATATCCTCATGGATATTAGGTGGGCTTGTTACTGCTGAGCCACAATGGGAACTTCCTAAAATCCATTTCTTAGAGGAGACTCTAACAAAAACCATGTCAAAGCCACTGTCCTGCCATAGGGTTCCTTAAACCTTATTGAGCTTAAGAATCAGCTGGGAAATTCCCCTTGTGGTTTAGCGGCAACGAGCCTGACTAGTATCCATGAGGATGGAGGTTCAATCCCTGGTCTCACTCAGTGGGTTAATTGTCATGAGCTGTGGTGTAGGTCGAAGACAAGGCTCGAATCTGGCATTGCTGTGGCTGTGGCGTAGGCCGACAGCTACAGCTCTGATCGGACCCCTAGCCTGGGCACTTCCGTATGCTGCAGGTGCGGCTGTGGAAAAAAGAAAAAGAAAAAATGCAGGTCCTCAGACCCCACTCTCAGATATTCTGCCCTAGGTCTGAGGTATGGTCCAGAAATTTACAATTGTTTTAAAGCAGTGACCTTCCCCTTTCCATCCAATGCAGAACACTGTCCCTGGAGAGTGCAGAATCAACTGTTTGAAGATCCCGCATTAAGTTCAAGATGCTCAGGCAGGAGTTCCTGTCATGGCTCAGTGGTTAGCAAACCCAACTAGCATCCATGAGGACGCAGGTTCGATCCCAGGCCTCAATCGGTGGGTTAGGGATCTGGCATTGCCGTGAGCTGTGGTGTAGGTTGCAGACGTGGCTCAGATCCCACGCTGCTGTGGCTGTGGCGTCGGCCGGCAGCTGCAGTTCCAATTGGACCCTGGGAACCTCCATATGCCACGGGTACAGCCCAGAAAGACAAAAAAAAAAAAAAAAAGATGCTCAGGCCCGGAAAGACAAAAAGAAAAAAAAAAGATGCTGAAGATGTTAGATCTTCAGCAAAGGTGGTGACAACTTTCAGCTAGAGTCCCTCAGGTCACGTGATGGAGAGAACTGACTTCCTGTCAGCCCGCCTCTGTCCCCGTCTCAGCCAGGGCAACGGATTAGACTCCTTCCCTCTCCTAAAGCCATTCCCTCCCACATTCACCTACTTACTGTCCTTGACCCTTGAACTCGAATGGCTTTCTCCACCAGACCCTCTGTTAATCAGACTGTCCACCTGAAGGACGTGGACGTCCTCAATGTCCCTCACTAGCTTTCTGCCTCACCTGGAAGTCACATGCCGTACTCATGCCCTCCCATCAAATCCTACGTGCCCCAAGGGGGTCCGGCAGTTTCAATTTCACATTCCCAAGGGCCATTAGGGCCATGCCTGGCTCAGTGAAGACGCGCTGGCTCCTCGCATGCCCTGCGTTGTGAGCTCTGGGGTCCCCAACACCCCACCCAGCTGGAGAACCAAGTCCTGCCCTGTAGCTTCTCATCTACAGCCACAGCGGACAGTCCTGTGCCTTCTCAGAGATGCAGGCAGGTGTGCCAGGCCAGCTCCTGTGACCTAAGGCCAGGTCAGTTGCCTTCTCTGGCCCTTAATGGGAGAAGGTCAGCCTGAAGGACACAGAGCGGCTCCGCTAGAGAGACCAGGGGCAGCCAGGGTCCCCTCCCCTGCTCAGCCAGCCACATCTTTCTAGTCTGTCCCCAAGTCTGTGGCCCAGGTCAGCCTCCAGGCAAGGAACAGTCACCTGGAAGGGAGACCCAGTAGCCTGCCTCCATGCCCTGAGCTTTGATCGGTTCTGCAGTGACTTCACCGTCACCTTGGATGCAGAGGGCCCAGATCAGACACGTTTCCAAGGGGAGGGGAGGAGACCGTGGGCAGGAAGAGCTGGGCCCTGGACGGCATTGTCCCAGGTGGGCGGGGACAACAGGCCAGCTTTCCCTTCTTCACTGTTTCAACCCAGGTCTGCACCGCCACAAGGGCCCCAGCCAGGGCTCCGTGCCTGGAGCCACCCTCTGCCCAGAGGCAGGAGGAGAACCGGAAGGAAAGGCTGGGCAGCCCACAGCCCGAGGGAGTGAACGCATGGAAACCTCCAAGGGGAAAACAAAGGCGGCCGTCACAGCAGAGTCATCTGTGCCTAGAGGATGAAAAGACACACCCAGGGCCACGCCCGGCCCTGCAGTCCCTGGCCGCCCAGGCCGCCCACTGCTCCTCTCCTCCAGCCCGGCGCCCGCCTGAGGGCGGACCTCCTGCTCTGGCGGCCAAGGCGACGGGCAGCTCTCCTACACAACGGCCACCTGGCCACACAGGGCCACCTGCAGGCTCAGTGACTGGGACGGATCGCGTAAGTTCTCTAAACCTCAGTGTCTTCACCCACAGTGGGGACAGTGACAAACTGCAGTGACTGCTGAGGTAAGACAGGCAAAGCACTTGCCGTGGGGCCTGGCCCACAGTTAGAGCTCCATCAGCGCACCTCTGCTACGGTGACCGTCCTGGCTCCTGGCCCACCCTTAGGAGCTTCAAACCCCCATTCTCACCTTCTGCTTCGTGCTGAGGGGCTGCGACTTCAACTTCTCATCCTTGCTCTTGGAAATCCTCAGGAACTGTTTGAGGTCCCCCTGAGGAAAAGCCGAGCGCCTCTGTCAGGTCAGAGCCCAGTTATCGTCAAAACATCAAACCCAGCAGATGCTCCCAGGGTGCCTGCCGTGGGGGTGATGAGGACCCCTGGCCTGAACCCCCAGCCCAGCCCAGATGCTCGTGGGGAAGGTCCAGGGGGAACTAAAAACATAGGTGGAGTTCCTGCTGCGGCACAATGGGATCGGCAGCATCTCTGCAGCGCTGGGATGCAGGTTTGACCCCCGGCCAGCACAGTGGGTTAGGGATCTGGTATTGCCCCAGCTGTGGCGCAGGTCGCAACTGCAGCTTGGATCTGAACCCTGGCCCGGGAACTCCATATGCCAACAGGGCAGCCAAAAAGGAAAAAAGAAAAAAATATATATATGGGTGGGGAAGTCCCCGACATGGTTTTCACAGGTTCTTCAAGGACCCCGGACAGGAAAGCCCTGTCCTCCAGGGGCTGATTATCTAATAGACATAAACGACGAGGGGACACCAGGCAGAAACATGCACAAAGCACTCATAAGCACGTGAGCTGCTCCGCCCCCTTCCTGCCCCCGCGCTGGGGACTGTGACGAGAGCAGCTTGAGGACCAAGGGGATTAGGCCCAGATGGTCCAGAAACAAGGAGTGAGGGGCAGGTCTGGGCTCCATGACAAACGGGGGAGGGGGAGAGGCTGGTGGCTGCACTAACACTGCCCTTCAAATAGTACAAGCTGCCGGGCAAGACGGAAAGCCAGGTTCTGATAAGTTTGTTCTCCAGAGCTGACAAGCCCTGGAGAGGAAATAACAAAGCAAAGAAAACTAGAGTCAGGGAAGAGGACCTGGAGGACATCCATGTGGCGGGCAGAGGAAGTAGCCAGAAGAACCTGAGACCAGCCCCCAGACCGGGGCTGCCAGACAGGAACGAGGCTGTCAGAGAGCTGGGGGGCCGGCAGGCGGCCCAAGGTCTCGACTGAAACCACCTGAGATTAGGTTCCCGTGGGGTCCCCCACTCCCCAGGTCAGAGCACCCCTTGCCCCAGACTCCCAGGGCCCCTGCCAACAGCATACCAGGTCCACGTACTCCAGCACCATGTAGTGGGGCTCGGCCTCCCGGCACAGCCCCAGGAGCCGCACCACGTTGGGGTGGCTCAGCTTCCCAAACATCTCCAGCTCCCTCCGGAAGTCCAGCTGCTGCTGCTCGTCCCGGCTCTGCAGGCTCTTCACAAGCACCAGGGTCTCTGCCACCCCCTCCTCCAAGCCCTGCGCCTTCGCCAGGAACACCTCCCCAAACTCGCTTTTCCCTGTGGGCACAGGTCTCAGTCAGCCAACAGCCTGCCCGTGACTTGCAGAGGTGCCTGTGTCACCCAGTGGGGAGTCTCTGTTGCTCTGCACCCCCCACCTGGACGGGGCAGTGGTCTCAGGGTGTGACCCTGAGCAGCCACTCCTGCTTCCATCCTGAGCTTCCTCCACAGACTTTGTCTCCGATGGGGAAATGTATTTTCCAGAGGAGTTTGTAGAGAATTTTAGGTGGCTCACTATAAACACGTCTCAGTTCTTTTTTTTCTTTTTTGGTCTGTTTAGGGCCACACCTGCGGCATATGGAGGTTCCTGGGCTAGGGGTCCAATCGGAGCTGTAGCCACCAGCCTACACCACAGCCACAGCAACACGGGATCTGAACCGTGTCTAATAGCCTACACCAAGGCTCATGGCAACATCGGATCCATAACCCACAGAGTGAGGCCAGGAATTGAACCCACGTCCTCATGAATGCTAGTCAGGCTCCTCAACCACTGAGCCATGACAAGAACTCCTCAGTTCCATGTTTTAACCTATGCTCAGAAAAATGTAACCAGCACACATTGGTGACATCTCACAGTTTTTCCTAGGACAAAGCTAACTTTAGTTAAATTCCTTTTCCAAGGCGAGGGGAAGTCAATCTAAATAATACACAGGAATGACAAAATCTGTGGAGGTGGGGTGTGGACAACAGGCCTGAGACACGCCAGACCAGGCCTCCAAGACGCTCCCCTCCTTTTCTAAGGTTCGAGGATTCGAGGATTCCAGAGCCACCAGCTCTAATGTAGCCTCAAGACAGAACCGGGAGTTCCCGCTGTGGCTCGGTGAGTTAAGAACCCAACATAGTGTCTGTGAGGATGCAGGTTCAATCCCTGGCCTCACTCAGTGGGTTAAGGGTCCCCCGTCACTGTGGCTATGGTGTAGGCCTGCAGCTGTAGCTCCGATTCGATCCCTATCCTGGGAACTTCCATGTGCTGCCACTACAGTCCTGAAAAGAAAAAGAAAAAAAAAAAGGAAAACAGAACCAGAGCTTGGGGTGACAGTGGCCAAGGCCACATACCCAGTGTGGTGATGGGCTGCAGGCTGGCCCGCGGGATGTGCATCTTGTCACTTGCGCTGTGGCGTTTGTTGGTGGCCGCAGAGCCGGAGCCCAAGCTGGTCAAGGCCACTTCTTCTTGGATCTCTGCTGAAGGCTGTCCGTTCTGCAAAGGCCCGCCTGAGAAGAAGGGGCAAGGGGGTGTTAGGATGAGACCTGACGCTCTGGCCACCACGGGGACCACAGCTCTTTCCCATAATCCCCTGCTTCCACCAAAGGGGTCTGATCCTGGTGTTCCGCACAAAACCGACCCGCAGTCCAACCAACAAACTGATGGGGAGACAGGCCGCCCTTAGGGGGTGACCCCGCAGTGATTACAACCTTCACACAAGTCTCATCTGAGTACCGGTCCCTGGACACCACATAGGGGTTTTGTTTTCCTAGGGTCTCCTGTGCGCAAAGCTCCAAACAGGCACAAAGGGAAAACCACAACAAGGGAAACCCAGGCCCTGCTCCTGAACTCCTAAACTGATAGGGAGACCCAATAATGTCCCAGGAGGAGAGGGAGGGGAAGAGGAGGGGAACAGGCAAAGAAATGGCCCTTGGGGGAACTCTTAGACTAGTGGGGGTGCAGGGAGATACAAGATGTGCAAAGAGACGTGACTACTACCTAATGCTTAAATCACTTCTGTGGTTTAGTGCTGAGGGAGAAGGCAGGGAAACCAGGAGGCTGGCCCAAGAGGCTCCAATGAAGAAGACTTGAGCCAGGTTGCTTAGAAGCCCAGGCCCTGGGAATCAGGCTTCCAGCTGCGCGGGGTGGGAGGTGGGGGTCGTGGGGCGGGGAGGGAGGGGGTTGCAGCTCTGCCCCGGCTCCAGCTATCAGCGCCGCAGCGCTCTCCTCCGTGGCCACGCGGGGGCGCTCAGTACCCGTGCGCAGACCGGCCTCCCTCCCAGGGCCCCTCACCGTTGAGGCACTCCATCTCCGGCTCCTCGCCCTCGGGCTGCTTTTGCAGTCGTTTGGCCTTGCAGCGCTTCTTGCAGTAGAACATGAGGCCCAGCACGGCAATAATGTAGGCCACAGCGGCGCCCACTGAGAGCCCGATGGTCTGGATCATCTTGTACGGGGGAGGGCTGCCTGGGCCCTCTGACTCCTCTGGCACCGGCTTGTCTGAGACACACACAGCCAGATGTGGGCAGGGGCCGCTGAGGCAAATCCAGACCAACTTCTCTACCAGACCCCCACCCCACGCCCACGCCAACCTCTCAGACACTCGACGGGCTGACCACCCCAGAATGGTCAGCACCATCACTGGCTTCACCCAGTGCCAGGTCCTTGGGGGCCCACCAAGGCCAGAGGGAACTCTGCAGGAGTTGAGGCCAGTGATCCCCAAGCTAGCTAGGCATGCAGACACAGAGCTGGGAACATGCATAAGAAGTACACCACCACAAACCCACAGTTTCCCTTTTTTTTTTTTTAGGGCCACACCCATGGCATATGGAAGTTCCCAGGCTAGGGGTCAAATCAGAGCTGCAGCTGCCAGTCTACACCACAGCCACAGCAACACCAGATCCGAGCCAAGTCTGCGACCTACACCACAGCTCATAGCAACACACGATCCCTGACCCACTGAGCAGAGCCAGGGATCCAACCTGCATCCTCATGGATACTAATTGGATTCATTTCCACTGCGCCACAATGGGAACGCCCCACACTATTTGTTGAGGTTTCTAAGTGACTTGATACTGTGAGTCTGGAGGAGCTACATCTGGGAATTTCTGGTTTATCTATTTTTTTGGCTGAGCCCACAGCATGCAGAAGTTCCCAGGCTAGGAAATGAACCTGAGCCATAGTAGTGACGCCAGACCCTTAGCCTGTTGAACTACCAGGGAACTCCCAGGAACTTCTGGTCTAGAACCCCAGCCAGCGCCCGGCACATAGCGGTTTCTTTAAGAAGGGATCGTCTCGTCTAGGGGTTTTCAGGCGTCAAAGGTCCCAGGGAGAAAGAGGTGCCAGGAGGGAGAGAAGCACAAAGGGGAGGCCATGCAGCATCCCCTCAACTGTCACAACACTCAGCAGTTTCAGCCAAGGAGCCCGTCACTGCACATTACTCATTTAAAGTCTAGCTTCCCGGAGTTCCCATCGTGGCTCAGCAGGAATGAAACTGACTGAGATCCATGAGGATGCGGGTTTGATCCCTGGCCTTGCTCATAGGGTTAAGGATCCCACGTTGCCATGAGTTGTAGTGTAGGTCGCAGATGAGGCTTGGATCTTGAGTTGGTAGGCCGGTAGCTGTGGCTCTGATTCGATCCCTCACCTGGGAACCTCCATATGCTGAGGATACAGCCCTAAAAAGCAAAAAAATAAAATAAAGTAGAACCTCCCATTTAAACCACTGCCACTTACAGAGAAACAAGTTTCTAGAGAGGAAGTAATACCTGCCGGGGCCCAGAACTGGATAGCAGGAGAGGCCAGACCCAAATCCCGAGTCCCTGACTCAGGGCTTTTCACCTGACATCCATCTTCTCTGGGCTCCAGGGCAAAGGAACCTTGTGCTGGTGCACGCTGGCCTGCTCCACTCCCACCTGCCCAGGGACGGGGCGGGGGGCGGGGCTGGAAGGAGGCGTTTTAGGACAAGAGCACCCCATCCTTGCAACAGGCACACACATCCCTGATGTGCAGCATTTGAACAGCAGTTCGAGTCTAGGCAAGGAAACTGAGACTGTGTTGGCCCCATGAAGGGGACAACAGCCGAATCCCTGTTCCTGCTGCAAAAACAGTTTTAGTGCCTTCTGTGTACAGGGGTCTGAGGAGTACAAGGATGAGAAAGAAGTCTGGCTCCACCGCCCCTCCAGGGCTCGTACCCACGACGTAGAGGGGGGCCTCCGTGTGCTTGATGTTGCAGCTGTTGCCTGCGATGCAGGTGTAGCGGCCCGAGTCCTCGGGGGCCACGTCGTGGATCACCAGGGAGCCGTTCTGGAAGATGTGCATCCTGCCGGGAGAGAAGCCCCAGTACTGCTCGCTTGCGCAGCTCCCGGGAGACTGGGCTGCAGAAGAGGCGGGGTGAGTGTGGGAAGGAGACAGTTTACCTGGGTCCCAGCTTGGTAGGGTCCAGGATGCGGTCTTTGCCCTTCCACTGAATGAGCGGCTTGGGGTCCCCCTGGGCCTCGCACCGAAGCAGGGCCGTGTGGCCCTGGTACACGGTCGTGCGCTCCGGCTCCACCTTGAAGGTGATGAACACTGGGTGGGAAGAGCCCGCGGGGGGCAGAGAGCAGTGAGCAATGCGGCTGGCGGGGTGTAGGCCACTGCCCCAAGGGGCCCGCCAGCCCTGGCCCCAGCGCCCGGCACGGCCGCACCTGCCACAGTGAGCTGGACGTGGGCGCGGATCTGGCCCTGCAGCCCGTTGGAGGCAATGCAAGTATAGTTGCCGGCATCATCGCGGGTCACCCTGGAGAAGTGCAAGGTCCCGGCGTTGTCTGTCACCCACTCTGGGAGGCTGCTCCCGTCTGCAGGGGCAACACAAGGAAGTGATGGGAGGGACCAGGGTTCCACGGGTGGCCAGGAAGGCCTTCAGTCTCTCACCTCTACTCGAAAGCAAGCCACTCCTCCTAGCTACCCACACACAAGGTCCAAACTCCTGTGCCAGGCCTTGGGAGTCCCCGTGACTCACTCGTAATTTTTCAGCCTTACCGCCTTCTACTGCCCTGTGTAACACACCGCTTCCGCCAAACTGGTTTTTTTTTTTCCCTTTAGGGATGCACCCGTGACATATGGATGTTTCCAGGCTGGGGGTTGAATTGGAGCTGTATCCACGAGGACGCAGTTTCAATCCCTGGCCTTGCTCAGTGGGTTAAGGATCTGGCATTGCTGTGAGCTGTGGTATAGGTTGCAGACCTGGCTCGGATCTGGTGTTGCTGTGGCTGTGGTGTAGGCCAGCAGCGGTAGCTCTGATTTGACCCTTAGCCTGGGAATCTCCATATCCCGTGGGTGTGGCCCTAAAAAGCAAAAAAAAAAAAAAAAGGGGGGGGACAAAAAAATAATTTGGCCACACGCATCAAGGGTTGTAAAAATGTGCATACCCTCTTATACATAATTATTCCATTTCTGGGAATCCTTCCCAAAGGAAATAAATCCCAATCCAGAAAAAACTTAAAGATATTTATTGCAGTGATAAAAAGAGAAAGAGAAAGACAGACACAGACAGGGGGAGGGAGGGAGGCTGGTTAACCACCCAAATGCCCAACATTTATGGAGTATTTAAATAAGTGAAAGTGAATCCAATCATGCAATGTTATTGCAAGCATCAAAACCAGTGTTTATATATGGAAAGCATGGGGAAATGTTTGATAATGTTAAGTAAAAAAGATAAAATTACATACAGTTACTTGCATCTTCTATTTCAAAAATAAGCATGACTTATGGAAGTATAAGTGAAAATTATATGTCCAATAAAATTGCTACGTACAAACAAAAAGGTGTACGTAAAATAAAGTACACAGCCAGAGATGACTGAGGGCGGGATTATGCATTATTTTCTCCTCAATTTTTCTAAAAGCTGACTTTTATGCTGGCAAAGGATGACTACTTTGAAAAGGGGGGAGGGAGGACTTCAAGCCCTGTCTGGACCAATCCATCACTTGCTGCCTTGAGCTGACTTATACATTGTCTTATACGCTGTAACCTGACCTTTTTTGTGTCTGGCTTTTTTCGACTAACTGGACTATAAATCGGCCCTGCGTTTCTCATCTGCCCCCCATTTCCTGGCATGGTGGTGGGCACAGAGACGCTCGCCTAACTGGTACGTGGACAGCCCGCCGCGCTCCGCCCCACATCCACAGGGTACCCACCTGCCCGGATCCACTTAATAGTGGGCTTCTCTCGGCCTGTGGCTGAGCAGGGCACCGTGGCCTCCTTGTCAAACTCCATGCATTGCTGCGGCCGGGGCGGTGGTGTGAACTTGAGCTTTTCTGTTTCGGTGGAGGGAAGGGGGAGGAACTGAGGCGGCAGGCCCGCGGGTCTGGACCCTGCAGCGCCTTCCCTCTCCTGCCTGCCAGGCCGAGTGCCCTCCCTGCCGAGCACCCTCCCCAGCAACACGGGCTCACCCAGCACTTGTACGCGGGCCTGGGCCTCGATGCTGCCGGCAGGGGTGCTGCTGACGCAGCGGTACCACGTCCCGTCGTACACCTCCACGCTGTTGATGCGCAGGGTTCCGTTCCTGGAGACCTCGAACCTCGAGTCCTGCGGCACAGAGATGGGCCGGAGTGTGGCCTCACCCACCCCCCGCCCCCGCCATCATTTCCCAGGCGGCGGCTTGGGGAGACAGTGCACCATGCAGGGGAGCACAGAGGGCTCTGCGACCATCCCCTCCACCAGCAGCAATCCCCATTCTCACCTCTGAGATGAGCATCTGGTTTCTGTACCAGACAACCGTGGGTTTGGGTGTGGCCTGGGTCAGGCAGTGCAAATAGCCCGGCTTGCCCTCCTCCAGCTGGCTGTCTTGGGGCTTCTTCAGCCACGTGGGCACAGCTTAGAGGGATGGGGAGGAAATAGAAGGCTGACTTACACGTCTGCAAAACCTACAGATCCAATTCCGAGAAACTGTAATGGTACCCCCCCAACCCCTGGACTCCAACGCCAGGTCCTAGTTTAGAAACATTTGTCTGCTCGGGCAATTACTGCAGCAATTACCCCTTAGTGGAGGCCCTGTGCTGGCACCTTTTTTTTTTTTTTTGTCTTTTTAGGGCCGCACCCACAGCACATGGAGCATTCCAGGCCAGGGGTCAAATCGGAGCTGTAGTTGCCCAGCCTATGTCATAGTCACAGTAACACGGGATCTGAGCTGAGTCTGCAACCTACACCACAGCTCACAGCAACACCAGATCCTTAACCACTGAGTGAGGCCGTGGATTGAAACCTCATCCTCATGGATACTAGTCGGTCTCCTTACCACTGATGTAGAATGGGAACACCCCCAAACCCCTGCCCCTGGCACCTTTTGAATATTATCTTAGTTAATGGTCACAATAAACCCCCAGGGTATGTATTTCTATACCCATTTTACAAATAAGAAGTCAGATGTTCAGGAGTTCCCATGGAGGCTCAGTGGTTAACTTCATAGGCTCTAACTTCATAGGCCTCTGTCTCAGGGCGCAGTGCGGGCACAGGGCACAGCTCAGTCAGTGTCAAGTGGCTGATCAAAGTCAGAGCTCCACTTCCAGCATACTGATGTATCACCTGTTAAACACTCTCTGCCTTGCCCACTCCCAGAGAGCCTGGGCCAGGAGATCCAGAGTGAGCTTGCAGATTTAGCTTTTTTTTTCTTTTTCCCTTTTTTTTTTTTTTTGGCTGCAGCCATGGCATGCAAAAGTTCCGGGGCCAGGGACTGAACTCATGACACAGCTGTAACAGAGTCACAGCAGTGACAATGCTAGGTCCTTAACCTGCTGAGCCATCAGGAAACTCCCTAGATTCTGCAGTTTTAAAAGTACCCCCAGGAGTTGCCTCTGTGGCGCAGCTGATTAAATGATCCGGTGTTGTTACAGCTGTGGCACAGGTTGCAGTTTCAGCTCAGATTCAATCTCTGGCCTGGGAACTTCCATATGTTGCGGGTGCAGCTATAAAAAAATTAAATAAATAAATAAATAAATAAATAAATAAATAAAAGCACACCCAAGAAGACAGATAACCAAAGAACGCAGCTAAGAACGCAGCTGGAGAAGGGATGGCCATGCTGCATGTCGCTGTGGAAGTGTCCTGAGCACACGTTACCTCCGTGCTACAGCTTCCCACCTGAGCCAGGTACCTCAACACAAGAGTGCACATCTCCAAGCCTTCAGTATCTTCGTGGGACTAATATCATCACATCTTACAAATGTACAAAGACCTTTTCATGTCTGAAATCTTTTTGAGTTTGAAATTTACGTACTTGGAAAGATGCAGAGAAAAGTAGAAGTAGGTTGCAAAATGGTGTGTGTGTGTAAGAGCTTGTCTTGTGTAGCCTTTTAAATTATTACAGAGCTCCCGTGTGGCTCAATGGAAATGAACCCGACTAGTATCCATGAAGATGTGGGTTCAATCCCTGGCCTTACTGAGTGGGTTAAGGATCTGGCATTGGCATGAGCTGTGATGTAGGTCACAGACATGGCCCGGATCTAGCATGGCTATGGCTGTGGCGTAGGCCAGTGGCCTCCGTTCCGATCTGAACCCTAGCCTGGGAACTTCCATATCCCATGGGTGCAGTCCTGAATAAATACATAAATAAATTATTACGGGGTTTGGCGCAGGCATGGTATAAATAAATCTCTGTGCCCATAGCAAGGGTATATAGGTTTTTATCACATGCACTTTCAGTCATTTTTATTATTTCTGCCTCCTCTTATTTCACAAATTATATGTGCATTGTAGAAATTTGGAAAGGATAATAATAAAATGATAACCACCTATAACTTTGTCACAAAAGTTTCCTTGCCAAGAGAGAAAAAAATAAAATCTCAGTTTATCTATTTCACTGATCTTTCTGTGTGCCTTGTAGGTGGGTAGGGAGTTATTAGCCCCATTTTACAGATGAGGAAACTGAGCCCTAGCAAGGCAGGTGACTTTCTACCCATGGTCACTCCACGCTGAGGACAGAGTGGGACCTAGGTCTCCAGACTCCCACTCGTTGCTTTGTCCTCTGCAGCCAGAGGACTACTTTTCTGTGAGGGCGGTCACAGCTTCTGCGCCTGGCTCTTCTCTGTCTACTCCAATATCACCTCCTAGCGGCTGACCGGTTCCCAGGCCAGCAGGGCTCAGAGCCGAGGGGCCTCAGGCAGGCACCAGGGAAGCCTCTGCGCATCACACCCAGAGCCAGGGCCTTCCCCGGACCCGGGCACCTCCCCCTTCACCTCCCGCTCGGGGCAAAGCTGCTCACTGGCCACGGTGATGTTGACGTGCTGTTGCCTCTGACCGGCCAGGTTGGCTGCGTGGCAGGTGTAGACACCAGCATCGTCCTCGGCAGTGCTGGCAAACACCAGCTCGTGGCCCTGCTGGGAGACTCTGCCGTGGGCGGGGAGCCGGGTCCCTGCGTGCTCCCACCACACCCTGGGCTCCGGCAGCCCCTGGGGCGGAGGGCAGGGCACTCGCTCCTCGCTGCCCGCTGTGAACACCCGTGGCTCAAATGGCGGCATGTCTTCGATCTCTGCAGGGACAGGGGCAGACAGCCCGGTGACCGTGGGCGTGGGGCCCAGGGGACTTGTCATTCTCCCGCAGCAAGCTTCGCCCTTTCCCACACAAGCCCTCCCCAAGCCCCTCGGCATCTCTTCCTCCCTCCGCCCTGCAAGCCACTCTGAGTGACACAGGTGCCTAAATCTCTTCACGCCAATGACAGCTTGGCAGCCCCTACCTCGGCACCCCAGACCCAGGACCCACCTGCCAGGTGCAGCGCGGCCTCCAGGACGACAGGAGGGCCCCTCTGGCCCTGGCCTATGCAGCGGTAGACCCCCGCATTGCGCGGCCGGACCTGGGTCAGCAGCAGGGACCCATTGGCAAACACCGTGGCTCTGCGTAGGTGCGGGGGGCTGCAGAGGAGAGAGGGCTGTTTGGAAGGACTGGCCCACGGGCCTCCTTCTGGGGGGGTACACAGTGGCACCCCATGTTGCACAGGTCAGACATGTAGGAAGGACTCAACCAGGAACAGGGCAGAGAGAAGGAAGCAGACATGCCACACTGGTGTGCGTGTGTGTGCATGTGTGCGGGTGTGTGTGTGTGTGTGTGCGCATGGGCACGCGTGCATGTGCACTTGTCCATGTGTGTGTAGCGGTGTATTCTAACTACAACTCAGCTTTGGGGCAGCGAGGCCAGCAGCGGTGCAAATGAGAGGTGGCAAATAATCACTAAGTGACCTGTGGAGACAGGCCACCTTCCCTCAAAGTTGAGATAAGCCTGCAGGTAAGGCGGGCAGCTCCAGTGACCAGAAGCCCTCGGCCCAGAGCTCCCCTTGTGGCTCAGCGGGTCACGAACCCGACTAGTATCCATGAGGATGAGGGTCCATCCCCGGCCTCGATCAGTGGGTCAAGGATCCGTCGATGTCATGAGCTGCGCTGTAGGTCGCAGACGTGGCACGGATCCCACATGGCTGTGGCTGTGGCTGTGGCGTAGGCCGGCAGCTGTGGCTCTGATTCAACCCGTAGCCTGGGAACTTCCATATGCCACAGAAAAAAAAAAAAAAGACACCCTTGGCCACAGCAGATGGACTAGTGATGGTGTCCTCGGGGCTGAAGCCAGGTGGGATCCCAGCCCCCAGCCTAGGGAGCCACACCCTCCAGGACCATGGCCATACCTGGCACCGCAAAGGTGCTTTCTTTCTGCTCTCACAGGACCTGGGTGAGGACAGAGGTCCCTACAGAGGGCCTGGCACCTCCCAACATCTTCTGGAAGTGTTTGCTTCCTCCCCAAAACAGTGCACGTGTGTGCAAGTGTGCCTGTGTGTGTGTGTGTGTGTGTGTGTGTGTGTGTGTGTAGGTAAGGTATGCCGTCTGAGACCTTCCGATCCAGACTGTGACCACTCGGGTTCCCTGTGTCCCCTGGGTCTCTACCCCCCCATCCCAGAAGACTCATGTGGGCAGGAGGGCAGGAGGGCAGGAGGGCAGGGGAGAAAGGAGCAGAGCCACTGCTAGCTCACACGGTGTCACTGTGGGACCTGGAAAAAAAGGCCCTTCCTGGAGACCTTGGTAACAGTAAGACATTCTACTGCCATCTGCTGGAACATTGAAGTAATACATGTGCTGATCTAGGATGTTCGCGGAAACCCCCTTCCCTTTTAGAGAACCCCAGAGCACGGTACTCGGCCTTGACCATGGTGCTGGAAAGCTGCTGCCAGACACCTTACCGGCTGCGGTTAGTGATGGGAGTCTCATCCTCAAAGACCCACTGCAGGCTGGGGGGCGGCTGGGCTGAAAACTGACAGTGGAACATGGCCTCCTCGTTCCTCGCCACCACCACATCTTGGGGCGCCAGCACCACCCTGGCAAAGCTCTCATCTGGGGCGAGGGGAGCACAGACACATGAGCAGACAAGGTGGGGCGACCCCTCCCGTCCCCCCGCTTCCCCTCCTCCATCCCTGCCCCAGGCTCACCAGCAATGCTCAGGGTGAAGTTCTGGCTGCTGCAGGCCTGGCCAAAGGCATTGTGGGCACAGCAGGAGTAGGTGCCACTGTGCTCGGGGCTGGCCGGCCGGAGGGTCAGGTTCCGCTCCTTGCTGCTGACCGTGTGGTTGCTCTGACCGTCAGCGAGGGGGCTCCCATCTCGGAACCACTGGTAGGTGGGCCTGTGGGGCCAAGGGGTCAGTAGCGGGCCGGCGGGTCTCAGTGGGGAGAGTACCGAATCAGGGGGTCAGAGTTGGACCCTCAGTTTATAGACGGGGACACAGTGCGGGGAGGGGACGTGACTTGCACAAAAAAGCACGTATAATTCAGGGGCAGAATCAGGCTGAGATTCCTGATCTCCCAGCTCCCAGAATCCAAGGGCCACCTGCAGGGCAGCGCTGCCTCCCCTCCGAGGCTGGCGCAGAACAGCGCGTGGGCAGGGGCGGTGACACTTCAGCAGCATCTGAATGGAGCTCCTTACCGAGGGTGACCATCAATGTGACAACGCAGCATGACCTGGGTCTGCGGCTGGATCTCGGCTTCCGAGGCTGGATGCTTCAGGACCACGGGACCCGTCTCAATCCCTAGAGCAGAGGCCATGACTGCAGAGTGAGGGGCAGAGCAGAGCAAAGGGTGGGAGGGCAGAGGGAAAGGAGGACAAGCAGGATACGATGGAACCTGGAGGCTCTGAAGCCAAGAGACAGGGCAGGAAAGCCCAGTGAAGCTGAGGCCCCGGCTACAGACGGGGACACCAGAGGATCAGGTGCCTGCCCCGTCCCCAGGAGGTCAAGCCTCACGCTTAGCCGACTGCCTCACTGCTCCTGCTGCAAAAGTATCCAGCAGATCAGTGGGTCCAAGACTTGAAGGGGAAAAAACTAATTTTTGGAAACATTAACATGTTTTTTTTCTTTTTTAGGGTCGCACCTGTGGAAGTTCCCAGGCTAGGGGTCAAATCAGGGCTGCAGCTGCCGGCCTACACCACAGCCACAGCAAGGCGGGATCTTAGCCGCATCTGTGACCTACAGCAGATGCAGCTGCAGTAATGCCAGATCTTTAACCCACCAAGCAAGGCCTGGGATCAAACCCGCATGTACACACAGCTATGTCAGGTACTTAACCTGCTGAGCCACAACGGGAACTACATGTAAAATTTAAAACTTTTTTAACTTCCTCTTATCCACACAAGCAGAGAGCTGACCACAACTGCATCCTCCCTGCCCCCATTCAACTGGCAATGGGAGGAGCTAAGGGAAAGGAGGTGTCCCACAGGGCTCAGGAGCTGCGGGTCTGGTGGGGTGGGCCCAGCCCCCGGGCTCTCACATTTGATGTTGAAGGAGGCGTTGGCACTGCGGGCCTCCTCTCCGGTGGCGTCGTCCCGAGCCACGCACTGGAAGGCTCCTGAGTCCTGCAGCCGGTCCACAGCGGCGAAGCTCAGGCTGCTGCCCTGGGCGAAGCGGCGCTCGGTGTCCTCGACAGGGGCCCCATCCAGCAGCCAGTGCACGTGCACCGGGCCTGGAGCCTCCACCTCACAGCGGAGCAGCGCCCGGCGCCCCTGCAGCGCATCCTGGGAGGACGGCTCCTTGATGAAGACAATGGCCGCCTGGGCACCTGCCGATGGGGAACAGAGGAGAAGCACGGTCAGGGGGGTTGCAGCCACTGTCCTAACTAAGGTCACCTGCATCCCTGTGCACACGAGAGGTGCCCAGTACATGCAGGTGAGAAGGATCATGAGACCACAAGTGCCAAGTGTCCACTGCAGAACATTTACCCCATGCTGGGCACTCCGCGGGATGCAAGATCGGGTGCCCTCCAGGTCACCGGTCTGGGGGGGACACTAGACAATCACACAGGGCATGGCAAAGCTCATGTCAAACTTCTGGTGTGGTGCCTCTGGAATGCTGAAGAGAGAGGGCATCCCAAGAACAGGGGGTGGGGGCTGATGGCACACAGGACACTCCTGAGGGACAGAGGGCTCGGACCTGCAGGACCAGATCATAGGAGGTCCTGATGCCAGAGGAGCAGGGGACACTAGCAACCCTCCCCACCATCTTCAGAATCCAGGAGGCTGAGCAAAGCTAAATCGTGATCCAAACAGCTTCTTGGAAGGATTGCTGCCCCCCCCCACCAGCTGCTGAGGGTGCAGCCTCACAAGTGGCCACAGGTCACAGCTCTGCGACCCAGCATCCCATCCCATTACCGGAGAAGCTCATACTGGGGAAGTGGGGTTATTCCCAAAGACATGCCAGGGCCAGCCCCACCGCCCACTCCACCCCTAAGAACCCATCTGCGGCCAAGGCTGGCTCTTCCATGCTAAGTCAGAGGCGAAATAAGTGGTCTCAGGATTTGCCCTGAATCCACCCCCGCTCCTGCAAAGCTACAGTTCAGCTCTGGCCAGGGCCGGGGGTCACCCTTGGAGAAGGGGGCCCTGCAACCAAAGCTGGAACAGCAGCCAAGCAAAGAGGAGAGTGAGAAGCCTGTGTGGAGAGGCAGATGGGCTGGGGAGGCGGAAGGCAGGGCCAGGCAGGTGGCCTGGTTACCACACAGGAATAACACACCGGGCTTTGTTCCTGGCCCGTGTGGGTGCCCTGCAGAGGCCCGGAGCTGCTGGGCCCGGAACACCAGTTCCCCTGTCAGCGTGGGAGGACATGCAGCTCCCCCAGGAAGAAGAAACAGGCCACCTGGAGCTGCTACGTGAAGGAGCAGGCCCTGCCTCTGGCCAAACTGGGCCAGACAAGGGGCAGGAAGGAAGAGGCTAACGCTCATCCTCTCCTCTCCCAAACCCCTGAAAACTGACCTTGGCCCAGCAAACACCCTTCCAAGTCCCTGGGGGAGGGAGGAGAGGAGCTGGTTCTTTAGTGCACAAGAACCAGTTTCTTCATAAAGTCAATGTCAAGACAAGCCCAGGGAGTTCGCATGGCGGCTCAGTAGTAACAAACCAGTCTAGTGTCCACGAGAATGCATGTTTGATCCCTGGCCTCACATAATGGGTTAAGGATCTGGTGTTGCCATGAGCTGTGGTGTATGTCTCAGATGCTGCTTGGATTCAACCCCTAGCCTATGGTCCTAAAAAGCGAAAAAAAAAAAAAAAAAAAAAAAGAGACAAGGCAAGGCCAGGATCCCCCAGGGCTGGGTCCAGAGGAGAGGCTACCTTGCTGTTGGCCCATCTCCCAGCATCCTCGGAGGAGCCAGCCCGCAAGATGCAAGGAGCTGGAAGCAGCTCAGAACATCCCCGTCACTTCTCACTGGGGTCCTGCTGGCTCTCGAATGGGTTGACTCTGCACCACGCTGGGCTGGCCCACCCGCCGCGCAGGTTCACCAATCTGCCCCCAGTCACCTGACAACCCAATCACCCCCACCCACTTCCGATCCCTGCACAGGAGTGTGGCCCTGCCTTGCTGGGCAACAGATGGGTAAACCGAGGTCCAGAGCAATGAAGGGATTCGCCGGAGATCAAACAGCCAACTGGTGGTAGAACCAGGACCGTAACCCAAGGAGGCCGACTCTGAGCCCCACGCTCTTACGAGCCCCTCCCAGAAAGCCAAAACCAACCCTGGAAGTACCTGAAGCCCAGGAGCGAGGCGGACACCCCTCCTGTGACCAACACCAGGCGCGCAAAGGGGCTGGGTGGACACTGGCTGAACTGAGGTGACCGCGAAGTGTGGGGCGAGAGCTGGCAAACACGCACACATCTGGAACACTTCTGGCCCCCACCCGTGACACCGACAGGCAGGCTCAGGCTAAGGCCCCCGTGGGCCTCTTTGAATGTGACTCCCCCAGATCTTGGGATCCTCGACCCAGGACTACAGAGGTTCGTCAAAGATCAGGGAGATCATCTGTCTCGAAGTGTGGACAGACCCTCACCTCCTGGCCCAGCTTCTCCAGACAGAGTGGGGAGCCGGGAGCCTCACCCGCTCACAGGAGCCTTAGCCAAGGGTTGGCAGTTGGGTCCGACTCCATCCTGAACATCACGCTCGGTGCGCCTGACCTCGGGTGGGGAACCTGGCCGGGCCCAGTTCCTCTGCCTCCCCCACGCGGGGACGGGCTGAAGCGTCCTGGATGAGCGCGCCCAGTGGGCAGCTACCGTTATGGTTGCCAGATCACCCTTCCTGCCCAAGGACTCTAGTTTCAGAAATATTAAGACAGCGTCCCTCCGCCTCCCCGTGCAAGGCCCAGCACGGCTCCTAGACTCCCCCAGGCGGGCAGCCGCCACAGCAGAGAAGTCTGAAGGGCTAGTCAGGTGGGGGCAGGATGGAGGGGGCTGTGGGGTTGCGGGAACCACAGGCCACTTTGCCACAGAAACCTGAGCCCAGAAGAGAGACGGCATGACTCAGAAGGACCCGGGCTCAGCCCCCAGCACCCCATCCCGTGCCGGGGCCGGAGCTGTGGTGTGGTGCCGCATTCCCAGACTGCCACTCAGAGCCCCCCACGCCCCCATGGCAGGGCCTGGGAAACATCAAAGCCGGCCCCGCGGGGCCCACTGTCCTGACGTCAGCCCACAGCAGGTCCTGGTTAGTGCTTGGCTGGGGCAGACTTTAGAAGTTACAAAAGGCAGGGAGAGCAGTCACCAGGCCTCCTGCAAGACCCCGGCCCCGGCTCTGAGCCCGTATCCCGCACGGAAGGGGGCTCCTCATGCAAGGAGACAGGCTCAGCACAGAGGCACCCACGTTTACCGAGAAGATGGTGGAGGGTGTGCCCAGTCTGGCCATCTGTGGGGTCTGCAGGAGAGGCTGCTCTGTGGTTTTGTTTGGGGGAAAACAGGCAGGATGCAGAGCCCCTGGCAGAAACGTCAGGCTCTGGACAAGGAGGGGCTGTGAAGTGAAGAACTCTTCTGAAGCTCTGACTGAATGATGGAGAGGGAGGAAGGCTCTGGGGGTTGAGGCAGGCTACCTGCCTCGAGGTGGCACAGTCCCCAGCACACCCCTATTCCTGCACCACCTCTGACGAGGATGCCACCTGGGCTGCGGTCTAGGGAAGGCCGGCTTGAGAAGCACGCTGGTCCCGGGCTCCCCAGGGCTGCGCCCTTTCACGGTCCGGCCCCCGTGCATCACCCGCTCTGTACGCGGGCCCTCGAGAAACACACGGCCGACACGGGCCTCGAGGCAGGCACTCAGCAGAGCAGCCTGTATGCTGCCCGGCGACACTGCCGCTCTGTAGCAGTGCCACCCTAGCTGCCTCTTGGGACTCTCTCCCTTGCCATGCAATGAGAACCCCACCCCTACCACTCGGGCGGTGTGAGGCTAAGGGGGTTCATAAACACAAAGCCCACAACGCTGCCTGGAGCACACAGGGGGGCTCAAGAAACTGCCCCCCCACACTATGACCAGTAGGCAGAGCCATCTGCCCACACCAGGCATGACCCCAACAAAGCTGGAGCTGCAAATACCCAATAAGGACATTTTCCAAGCCACTTCCTTGGCTCCCCAACAGGCATCTATATGCAGACACTCACTCTGCCTGCGCCCTGGCCCCAGCCCCTTGAGAGGAGGATGTGTGGGCAGAGGCCCAACTCCCGCTCCCCACCCCCCAGCCAGCGTCTGGTCTGGTGCCCGCCCTCCTTGCTGCTCTCTGGGCCCCAGGCCCAGTCGACCCATGTGTATATACGTGTGCATGTGTGCACACACACATATGTGTAAACACGGCTTTATGGAGAGCAGAGAGCGGCAGGAAGTTTTTCTGCTCTGAAGTCATTTCAGCTACTTTGGTCCAAGTATCCATCTGGGCCACTCAGCTCCCCATCTTTCGGGGACTGGTCCTCCTGGTCCAGGGAACACACGCCCTGGACCTGCACAGGTCACAGGACCAGTCAAACCCAACAAGTTCACTCCATCCACCTGCTCTCCCTCTTACTAAAGAAATTCCAGGAGTTCCCATTGTGGCTCAGTGGAAATGAACCTGACTAGGCTCCACAGGATGCCGACTTCGATCCCTGGCCTCACTCAGTGGGCTAAGGACGCAGCCTTGCCGTGAGCTGTGGTGTAGGTCGCCGATTCGGCTCAGATCCAGCGTTGCTGTGGCTGTGGTATAAGCCAACAGCTGCAGTTCCGATTCAAACCCTAGCCTGGGAACCTCCATATGCTGTAGATGAGGCACTAAAAAGACAAAAAAAAAAAGGAAGAAAAAAGAAAGAAATTCCATCCTCGGACAGCTGCCTTGGGACCAGGTGGGAGATGACACTGGGTGGCCCTGGTGTGGACATTTTGCACAGATGTGTGTGACCACGAGTGACCGTGACCACTCTTACACATGAGGCCAAACAGCCACAGAGAGAAGGCGGACTCCTCCGCATCTGAGACTCAGTCTCTGGCTCCAGGGTCCCCACCCCCGCAGCCCCAAGAGCCCAGGCCAAGGCAGCTCCTACTGGTGTATAGGAACACCTGAGGGGGAGATTGATGCTGGGCGACAGCATCAGGACAGGTCAGGAGGCCCCGCCTCCCCCCCACAAGGACAGCCTTGCTCACAAGTCCCCTCCATCGGAAACACTAAGGACACCGAGGGAGAGGCCCCAGGACTGCAGGGTGCCTGCCCCACACCTCCTCCCCCAGGGGCCGATGCATCACAGACCCTTGGCCTTCAGAGGGTTCCCTGGCACACTTCCAGCCACTCTGGACCACTTTAGAGGTCCAAGGCCCATTAGCATTTTGTAAATGTTTTGAGGAACAAACCTCGATCTCTGCACAAATAAGTCGCATGGATGAAGAGCAAGCCCAGTCAGCCCCCATGTTCACGCCAGCCAGAAGAAACAAAATGCTGCAGTGGGACTTGTGAATCTTGGGACCGAAGTGTCCTTCCCCACCACCGCCCGTCCACCACCCACACACCGAACGTGGTTCTGGCACCAGCAACCCTGTCTGATGATAAGCCCAGAACATCAGGATTCGGAGGGTCGCTGAACAGCGTCTAGAGCTGACCCCGAGACTCAGAGGCAGAACACCAAGTTCTATCCTCCCCCTGCCCCCCCAGTGTCTACAAAAGGCCCCAGGTTCACGGAATAAGGCCCCGAAGCCTCCGAGAGCCATCACAGCCCTTGTTTGGAGCCGTGCGGGAGGGAGCAGAGCCAGGGGCCCAGCTGAGCTTTCCTGTCCTGAGATTTAACTGTAAATACCTGGAGCGGCTCCCACGTCCGGATTAGAGACACAGAACAAAATCACCAGGGATTAGGGCAGAAACAACCTGGCGGGCCAGCTCTTCTACCTTAGATGAAAACCAGAACTCGGCCCTGCCCTGCGCACTCCTGGGAAGTGCCGGAGGGGAAGAGCAGCCAGGTCCTCGTGTCCGGCATCTGAGCCCAGAGGGACACTGGTTGGAGATGTGGTTTAAGAAGCTCCCCAGCCGGCAGCCACACCACCCGAGCCTAGAACCAGCTCATCCTTTGCTGGGGCTCAGAGGGCCATACCCACGCCACTTCGCTCACCCTTAGTAACCCCTAAATGGTTGCCTAGTCGCCAAGGAAGCAGGGGTGAACAAGAAACCCAGCCAGAGGCAATGTGATCAGGCAGAAGAAACATGGGGTAGAGAGACCCGGGTTCTAGCTTCAATATAACCCCTAATAAGGAGGGTGACCCTGGCCAATTGCCACCACTCCCCCCGCCATGCCACCCCCTGCCACCAGATAGTTTTATTATCTGTAAAATGAGAGCAACAAGAGGATGTGGCCGGACGGTCACCAAGACCTAGCCCTGGATTCACTGAGATACAGGCAGATACAGAAACAAAGGGCTCGCTCCCCAGAGTCCCCTCCCTGCTATCACCACCCCCACCCCCCACCCCAGCCTCCAGCTGCACAGCCAGCTTCTAGAGCCCACACAGCACATGCAGGGCCAACCCCAGGGGGATTAAGAGTGATGCTAAAAACGGCAGGTGTGCGGTTAGAGGCAGCTGGGAGTTGCAGACTGGGACCCAGCAGCACTGCTGACAAGCCGCTCCCGATCCTGCGGCTCCACTTCCGTCCTGCTTTCCCAGGGGCTCCCTCGCAGCCACACACTCTGAGAACTCTGATAGCTCACTGCCCATGACACCTGACACCGTGCCTGTGTTGTGACAGAGAGCTGCATCTCCTGAGTGAGAATGCAAGCTGGAGGGGCAGGGAGACGTTTATGCTGAACGTGGTAACACGGCGCCCCTCCCAAGGGCCTGGGCCACACAGCGAGTACCCCGCAAGCACTTACAGGGGGGACGAGGGCACTTAAGAGACTATCTGACCTGGAGTTCCTATTGTGGCTCAGCATTAACAAACCCGACTAGCATCCACGCGGAAGTCGGTTCAATCCCTGGCCTTGCTCAGTTTGATATGGATCCAGTGTTGCCATGAGCTGTGGTGTAGGTGGCAAATGCAGCTCAGAACCCACGTTGCTGTGGCTGTGGTGCAGACCGGCAGCTGCAGCTCCGATTAGACCCCTAGCCTGGGAACGTCCATGTGCTGCAGGTGTGGCACTAAAAAGCAAAAAAAATAAAAAAATAAAAATGCGTCTACCTGACCTGAAATCTTGTTCTACATCTACCCTTATCCAATCTTAGCCAACTCAATTTTCCTCTCTGGGGGGTTCCTACTATGGCGCAAAGGGATTGGTGGTGTCTCTGCAGCACCAGGTCGCAGGTTTGATCCCCCGGCTCAGCCCAGTGGATTAAAGGATCCAGTACTGCCGCTGCGGTGCAACTGCGGCTCAAATCTGAGCCCTGGCCCAGGAACACCAAATGCTGTAGGGAGGCCAAAAAAAATTTTTTTTCCTCTTTAGACCTTTCTTCATCTAGTTTCAGTAACTCTTTTTAGACTCCTAGGATATTCAAACAAAACCCACTTTAGGTACAGACACACAAAAGACTTCATATTCTCCAGAGAAGTAAAAAAAAACAAACAAAAAAAACAACAGAAGTTCGAGGGAACTATGGACGCCAAATTAAAATGTCCTTAGATGAGTTCCCTGGTGACCTAGCAGTTAAGGATCTGGTGTTGTCAAAACTGTGTGTGGCGCAGATTTGATCCCTGGCCTGGGAACTTCCGCATGCCATAGGTGTGGCCAAAAAAATTATAGGAGTTCCTATTGCGGCGCAGTGGAAAGGAATCTGACTAGTATCCATGAGGATGCAGGTATGACCCCTGGTCTCGCTCAGTGGGTCAGGAATCCCATGTTGCTGTGGTATATGTAGGGCAGTGGCTGTAGCTCCTATTCGACCCCTAGCCTGGTAACTTCCATATGCCGCTGGTGCGGCCCTAAAGAGCAAAAAAAAATTTTATTTTTTAAATAATAAAATGTCCATAGATAGGGTGATCCTGGGGAGGTCCAAAGACCTGGGGAACAGTGCAGGGTGGTGGTGAGGGGTGGGGGTGGAACAGAACTGCCAGGGGGAACCAGGCAGGGCTCTCTGACCCTCCATGCCATTCTCAGCCCCAAGGAGAGAACGAGACGGCAGCAGCTGTCCGCCGAAGATGCCAGTGAGGGGCCTGCGGAAATAACACACGTTGCAGGAAAGGCAGTGGGGCTGCAGGACCTGGGAAAGAAGCCAGGAGCGCAAGCCCAGAAGACCTCAGGGACGCTCGGCCTGTGTGCTCAGGGAGCCCAGAGGAGACAAAGAAGGGCCTCTCACCATCCAGAGAAGATGGAAAAGGACTCGCTGCAGGCTCCACACTCATGGCGGGGGCGGGGGCAGGGGTGGGGGAGTTTTACTCGGCTGCGGTGGAGCAGGCTCTGGGACACTACAGTGAGAATAGCAGGGTGAGCTGGGAATGAGCTTCCCACCGTCTTCGCGGTAGAAGCAGAGGGCTTAACTAAATGACAGCCTGGGGACCACCGCCTTGGCACCGGTCACCCACTAATTTCAAAACAGACTCAGAAAACTCTGGGAAACTCCACTTTCTGAGCTCTTTTTACACATTTCTAAGGCAGTGAGCAGCTCCCAAATTCCATATCAGGGGGAGGTGGGGGGAGACCATGACTTCCTGTCCTTTGAGTGAAGTGGCCTCAACTCCACGCACTGAGAAAAATCCTCGCTGGTCCTAAAGCAGTCAGACTATCCTTTCCACCTGTTGTATTCCATATGGCAGCTACCAGCCACCTAGGCCCATACGGATGTAACTTAATTAAAGGAAACAAAATTGAAAACTCATTTCTTCCGTTCCACCAGCCACATTTTAAATGCTCAGGAGCCGCATGTGGCTAGCAGGCACCTTACTGAAGAGTGCAGACAGAACAGTTCCGTCCCCACTGAAAGTTCCATTGGTCAGGGCTGCCTAAGCTCCCCTGACCACTTCTTGCCAGCCCTGATCGTGCGGACACGTTATTTCTCATCCCCAGAACCTCAACACGGACGGGTCTCATTTCATGGAGGAGGAAACTGAGGTCAGGGCTATTCCAGACACAGTGCAGTCAGGGATCTGCGCTGGCTCCCCCATCTGTGTTCTTCCCAGGCTGCCATGCTGGCTGCCCTTCATCTTTCACTTTACTCCCTTTTATCCGAGTCCCAACCCTCCCACCCCCAGCAACCACTTGGTCCTTTTCAGGTAGATTCTCCCATTGTATGTACTCAGCTCAAACGCGACTGTCCTTTCATGTGTGGCTATTTTTAACCTCTATGAAGGATCTTATGTTATCTCCCACTCTGCCTCTCACTTAATTCCATTTAGCGCTCTGTGCAGAAGCGGCTTCCCTGCGGCCATCGCCTCTACATCCTGCTGTTTTGCCCAGTAGATGAACCCAGATGTTGGTTCTGGGGAAGGAAGAAAATGAAATTTTTTGAAACAAGTACGTGGCTGAACACTGCTGCCCACAGTTGGAAAATCAGTTCCTGAGCCTAACTGCCTCCCCCACCCGTGTGCCCAGCTCCCTGCCCAGGCCCGCATCCCTGCACCGGGCCCCACACAGCTAGGTGTGATCAGAGCCTGGGGAAACACGCATGCAGGTACACACACATAACCAGCTTCTCCCGTGCCCCTTCCTCCTTCTCCCCAAACCCTAAAAGTGACTACAGAGGCTGGTCCTCAGCTGGCTTCCAAGGGGTAAGAGAAAGAGCCAGTCTCATACTTTTATATTTAGAAACGCTCTGCGAACCACTTCCGGGAGCAGACGAGAGTGGGGAATGTGAGGGAATCACTTTGCTATGTGGGATGTGGAAAGCACGAGCCACGCGGGGCCTGTGGCAACCCGCTGCATTTGCCACACACCCGATGACACACGGCAATGCCGAACACATGTGTAGGCGACGAGTGTGGCCCTGAGCAGCCTGGCCATGGGGGGAGGGGGGGCGCGAGGCGGGGCCCAGGGGTCTGCCAAGTGCCCCTCCCCCCCGCCTTTCTTTCTTTCTTTCTCCACCTGCCTGACCAACAGCTGCTTCTGGAACCAACCGTTCTCCCCAGGGAAAGGGATGTCCAGGCTTTAAGCCTCAGCCAGAAACACAAAGAGAAAAGTCCAGACGGAAGGAGGTGGCTTGGAAGAGTCACTGGCATTGAGAGGCATCTCAGCTGCTGGGGAGGGGTGCGGGAGAGAGGCAGGCTTCTGCCCCGCGCCCACTGCCTCCTTCTAAAGACAGAGCTGCTCCTGCCACCAAAAGCCCTCCTCTTGGCCACCTCTGCTACCACACTTGGCTGGGAAAATGTCAGAGGGGGCAGCTACCTTGTGGCGGGGGTCAACTCCCGCAGCCAAGATCACCGCTCAGATGCACTGGGGTCCGGTGCAGCTGCGGGAAGGGGAAGGCAGGCCAGCTGCTGAATCAGAGTCAAAGCATCAGACACTTCCTAGACTCCTTATAAACTTCACTTTACTGCTTAAAATCTAAACTCTCTAATAAAGCAAAACCAATTTTTTTTAATTTCATAATTGCATTACTGACGATTTGTTTTTTTTTTAAGGAAAATAAGCCCAAACGAGTCATTTTTGAAAAACCAGCTGTTTAGAAAAAGCATTCTGGATAAAGATGACAAAATATGTATTTCAACCTCTACATCAATAACAACAGATGGAAAAAAAATACAATCTGATGAATAACGGACAGAAACAATTCCTTGTAAGTTATTTTTAAAAGCACCAAAAACTTGCAACTCATTACCAGATGCTTAAAGTCCAGGGATAACGGACTTTGGGGGCGGGGGAGGGTGTTATAAAACACAAAGCACACACAAATAGCTGAAGGAGAAAAAAAGCCCTTAAGAGTGGCTGATGCAATAGCGGAATTGCCAAAAATATGACAAAGACCTAAAGTTTATTTTATGCCTACTCTGTCGATCTTTAAGTCAGGGTCTGGAAGGCACCAAGATCTGGCTTCACTTAAGTCTGGAACTGGCTGTCCCTCCATCCCAGGAGGTGCCTCTTACAGACCTCCAAAGTCACGCAGAGAGAAAGGGGGGAGGGGAGAGGGGGGAGAGACAGAAGCAGATACTGATGGAGAGAGACAGAGGGAGACAGGAAGATAAAGAGGGCTGGAGGGAGACTGGCAGAGAAAAAGCGAGAGCGAAGGAGAGAGAGAGAAGAGGGGGAGGGAGGGAGGAGGAGAGACACACCTAGAGAGACCCAGATCCAGACAGAGAGGGAGAAGATGCCAGATCAACAGACAGACACAAACTGAGACACACAGAGCAACACACAGTCCTAGAGAGACTCAGAGAAAAGGACAAGAAAAACGTATGTGCGCTCCCACACGTGAGCACACACAGGACTTCCCGTGCCTGCAGAGCAGCCCCGGCCCCACACTGACTCCAGCATCCCCAACCAAGGAAACTCCCGCAGGGCTGTCCCTGTGTCTCTAGTCCTCCCCACCCACTCCCTCCTGCCACCCAACCTAGGGGCCACAGGGATTCTGCACTCAGAGTCCCTGGCTACAGGCCACAGGGCTGCCTGGTATAACAGCAGACATGAAGCTTACAGCTAACCTGTGGCTGGGAGGCTGGGGGAGTGAGAGGAGATGGGAGGGGGCCCTAGACACACCCCTTCAGACCAGTTATAATGGAGGGCCCTCCGATTAGAGGCTCCTGGTAAATAATTCACCAGGAAAAGTACAGCACCTTCCCTGGGCTCATCCATTATTCACCAGGATAAATGTGCCATATTGTTACATTTCCTGACATCTAAAAATGGTCCGAGCCATTAGCCTGGGAGCAAGAAGACAGAGGGGCACTTTCCACCTACCTCTTCCAGAACCCCTGACCCAGCAGTCCCGCTGTTCCTGGCACTCAGTCGGCTGCTCCTCACGCAAGGGCAAAGAAGTCAACTTCCAGAAAGGGCCGGCCTGGGCTTGGACAATGTAATCCCGAAAGCAGCCCCGCCCTCAGCTCTCAAGAGCCCCATACTAGAAG
Source organism: Catagonus wagneri (assembly GCA_004024745.2). Taxonomy (NCBI): domain Eukaryota; kingdom Metazoa; phylum Chordata; class Mammalia; order Artiodactyla; family Tayassuidae; genus Catagonus; species Catagonus wagneri. The sequence continues at coordinate 19,602,136 of PVHT021183523.1, forward strand.
GACAGAGCTGTGCCCAGAAGGTCTGAGTAAGACCCCCCAACCCCGGGGCCCTGTTCACCAGACCCCAGAGCTCTGAACCCTCCCAAAGGGAAAAGGCAACCACAGTTGGTACCTGCCAAGGGTAACTGTGTTCCTAGGATGTTCAAAGAGTTTGACTTTGATGCTCCATGGGTGTCACCTACCAGAGGCAGAAAGACCTGCATCTGACTTGCATGGACGGCTCTCAGCAAGTCATTCTGCTCTTTGGGCCTGTGAAGCCAGCTGCTCCTCAGCCTACAAGGTTGGGACTGCCCTCCAGGAAATCTGAAGAAGCCGCACAACTCTGGGCGCCCGGCCCATACTGTTCGGGCAGGACGGAGATGGGGCAAGAGCTCAGTCTGGAGTCAGACTGTCTGCACTGCCATTCTCCTTTCCCACTTACCGGGCGTATGACCTTGGGCAAGCTGTTTATCCTCTCAGTGTCTCCGTTTCTGTAGCTATAAAATGGTGCTAATAACAGGATCTACCGCCTAGGCTTGTGAAAAGTAAATTCACATGTTAACCAATGTAGTGTGTTTGGAACCGTGCCTGACGCATATTGAGTTATGTATCTGACACATATTGAGTTAAGTATCATGTGAGTTTGGCTCTTAGCCATTATTTCTTGTCATGACTATGCTGGAGTTTTTTTTTTTTTTTGATCTTTTAGGAGTTCCATCCCATCCTAACCATCTTTTACCCAGGGTAGGCTTTTGTTGGTACTCCTCTCACACAGATGCTTTGGAGCTGCCAAGTGCCCTGTTTGATGCGTCACCCACACATTCTCTCTGAACAGACCCGAGATCTGAAACTCCATCCCACAGCTGCCAGACGGGGCCCTGGAGCCAAGGTCACTGCAGGCACAGAAGTGGGGCTCCAGGGGAAGCTGCTGACTGCTGAGACCTTTTCGTACCCCACCAGCCGCTAGGTAGTGCCCAGATGAGCAATGGCTCATAGCTGCAGCCACCTTCTCCCCCAACCCTTCAATATGAAGAAGAATCAGAGCCAGTCTGTCTGGGTGAAAACAGATCCAGACCCTACTGGAATGAATGTGTCCCTCTGGGCTCAAGGGACACAATGGTAGTTGGCTGAGGACGGCACAGTGAATGTTAGGCGCCAACTAATGCCTGGAGATTACTCTTAGGTTTCTGATCCCATAAGGCCCCAATGAGAGAGGACTGGAAAATTCTTTGCTTTTTAAAGGAAAATATCTGACTACATAAAGTAGAAGTTGTAAATAACTCTCAACGGAGGACGAGAAATTAGGAAAATTGTTTCTAGCAATTTACAGAAAAGAGGTTCTTGCTGGCCTTGACATACAGTCATAAATCAATCCTAGTAGTTACTATACTAAGTCGTTAGTGAATTCTAATAGTAAAGTGCTCAAAACAGCATGAAGAGTTCTCAGAACAAATATGAATGATTAATAAATATAAGAAAACATGCCAAGGCACCAGTAAGCTAATGAATGCACATTAGAATGTAAATACACATAAAAAATGTAAATTAGTCTGCCCTAGCAAACGAATGCCAAGTTTTTAAAAAAAAAACACAAACTGGTAGAGTTTATAGAGAAAATGGTCCTCATGCTTTGCTGATGGGAGTGTAAATTATGTCCTTCTGGAAAGCGGTTTGGTAATCTTGCATCAATATCCTAAAAAATTCATGCCCTTCCTCCTTGGAGAAGTGCCTGATTCCAGATCTGGGGCAGGAATCAGGCAGAACAGAACCTAGAACACCTTATTCTACAAGGAAATCAGCAAAGGTGAGAGGGGTCACATCAAAAGGTTCACGGCCAGGAGTTCTAGTCATGGCTCAGAGGTAACAAACCCGACTAGTATCCATGAGGACACGGGTTCCATCCCTGGCCTCACTCAGTGGGTTAAGGATCCGGCGTTGCTGTAGCTGTGACACAAACCAGCAGCTACAACTCTGATTGGACCCCTAGCTTGGGAATTTCCATGTACTGTAGCTGTGCCCCTAAAAAAACAAACAAACAAAAAAAAAGGGTTAAGGGCCAGCCTGAAGAAGCTCCCGGGAGGCAAAGAAGGGACAATTTAAACATGCATAAGGGTAAGAACCACATGGCCTTAACACATTAAGTTTAAAATTCATGAGTTCATAACGATGTTTAAAAAAAAATAAAGAAAGAAAGAAAAAAAGGCCCTATGGCCTCCATTAGTCACCTTTGAAGGACGCTAGAAAACCAACTCACTATTTTAAAAACTGGTCAAGAAGCAACCTGAACAGCTATACCTCTGGATAACCAAACAGTTAACAGGTGGAGGTTTATCTTTACAGAAGTTTCTAGCTGATAAATAGAATATCACCATTTTGTGACCCCTAATGAAATGATGATCTAGCAACAACTATTGATGGCTGCTAATTACAGAGAGACAACCAGATGGTATATGCCTACTGAGGAAAGTATACATGAAAAAAAAAAAAAAATCAAACCTGAACCTGGCAAAGCCTTTAGATCTACATTTCATTATTAAAAAGCAGCTCTTAGGAGTTCCCTGGTGGCTCAGAGGTTTAAGGATCTGGCATTCTTACTGCTATGGCTCAGGTCGCTGCTGTGGCATGGGTTCAATCCTTAGCCCAGGAACTTCCACGTGCTGCAGGAGCAGCCCCCCAAAATTCATTAATTCTTTTAAAAAAGAAGCTCTCTAGGAGTTCCCGCTGTGGTGGGAAGGATCTGCCTGCAGTGGCTTGGGTTGTTGCCAAGGTGTGGGTTCAATCCCTGGCATGGCGCAGTAGGTTAAGGATCTGGCGTTGCCGCAGCTATGGCATAGGTTGAAGCTGTGGCTCAGATTTGATCCCTGGCCCAGGACCTGTGGCAACTTGGGATCCTTAACCTACTTCCATATACCATGGGTGTGGCCATTTAAAAAAAAAACAAAAAAACAGCTTTCTAGAAGGAATCTGGAAAATAAGGACTGAAGTGGTTAACTGTGAATTCACAATCCTTTTTTTTTCTGGTCTTTTTAGGGCCACACCCCTAGCATATGGATGTTCCCAGGCTAGCGGTCGAATCAGAGCCATAGCTGTCGGCCTGCACCACAGCCACAACATCTCAGGATCCGAGCCGTATCTGCGACCCACACCACAACTCATGGCAACGCTGGATCCCCAACCCACTAAGCAAGGCCAGGGATTGAACCCTCGCTCATGGATACTAGTCGGGCTCGTTAACCACTGAACCACGAAGGGAACTCCAGAATGCACATTCTTCTGTTGCTCCCACAAATGGCTATTAAGACCTGATATTGCTGTTGTCAACATTTCACGTGCTTCAACCATTTTCCCCACCAGATTCTCAGCTCACAGAGGACAGGGGCTGGTCTTGACGCTTCCGTTCCCTCCACAGCAGATGCCTTGGCCACTGGAGGCACTTGGAAACACCAGCGGATCTGCGGTGGTTTCTCTGGGCCCTACATGAGGTGAAACCAGCAGAGGGTCAAAGCCCAATATGGGATCCTGGTTGGCAATTATATTAATTATCATTACTAATTCAACAAACACTTATTTCATGCTGACCATGTGCCAAGCGTCTGCAAGACACAGGGGACAGAGAGAGAAAAACACAGTTATTGCCTTTAAATATCTCCCTTTAGTGGGGGAGTCAGACAAGTAAACATGTAATTACAACAACAGTGAACAGTTACCGATCACTTACTATGTGCCAGGCACTGTTCTAAGAGCTTCAGCCATATTACCACAATTGTTAATGCTTACAGCCACCCAGTGAGGTAGGTACTAGGATCCCCATGATGCAGATGAGACACAGATAGGTAAAGCCACTTGCTCAAGGTCACACAACCAGTAAGTAACAAAAGCAAGATTCAAATCTCCTGTCCTTTGGCTCCAGAAGAGGAAAGCCTATCATAATCACTAGGCTTTACTGCATTATCACACAGCGTGATGGCTTTTAACTCATAGCGGGGGTATATGGGGACAAGGAAGAATCCTGGAAAAGGCTCTTCAAAACAAAGAGCTCAGAAGTAATGAGCCTAATACCCATGGAGCTGAGGGTTCAATCCCTGGCCTTGTTCAGTGGGTTAAGGATCCGGAGTTGCTGTGAGCTGCAGCTCGGATCTGGCATCGCTGTGGCTGTGACATAAGCCAGCAGCTACAGCTCCAACTGGACCCCTAGCCTAGGAACTTCCATATGCTGCAGTGTGGGCCTAAAAAGACAAAAAAAAAGACAAAGTTTTAAGGGGGAATTCCCTGATGGTAGTGGTTAGGATTCAGAGCTTCCACAACTATGCCCCAGGTTCAATCCTTGGTCTGGGAACTGAGGTCCCATATCAAACCACTCCAAAAACAAATAAGAAAACACAAAGTTTTAAGAAGGAATGGGGCTTGACAAATAGGAAAAGACAAAGCATGAACTCAGGGTAATTCAGGATGCTCAGAGTTTAAGGAATGACATGAGGGAACACAGCCAAAGGCCATCAGGACACTGGCTTGTGGGGTGTGGAGTGGGCCAAGGGGATGAAACACATTTACCCTGCTCAGGCTGCTCCCCGACCAAAAACAGTCGCCCACACAATGAGTCTCTGTTTCCGAGGCGGCGGTTGTCAGGGCAGACAATGGACTGCAGAAGCTGTCACGGAGGGAAGGCCTGAGTGGGGTAATGCCATACCTGTCCTCTTAGTTTCCTAGGGCCGCTGTAAACTAATCACAACTGCTGACTTAAAACAGCAACTCGTTCCCTCACAGTTCTGGAGGCCAGAAGTGTGAAATCAAGGTTTCAGCAAGCCAGGCTCCTTCCTGAGGCTCTAGAAGAGTCTGTTCCACACCTCCTTTCTAGCTTCTGCTGGCCGCCCTTAACCCTCAGCGTCCCTTGGCTTGTGGCTGCAACACTCCCATCTCCGCCTTCGCCATCACGGGGGCTGTCATCCCTTCGTGCATGTCTGTGCCTCTTCTCTTTTTTGCTGCACCTGCAGCGTGTGGAAGTTCCCAGGCCAGGGATCGAACCCATGCCAGAGCGGTAACCAGAGCTAAGATAGTGACATCGCTCTGTCCTTAGCCATTAATTAGGCCACCAGAGAATGCCTCCCTTCTTGTAGGGGTGTCACCCGCCACAGAGGACTGGCACCTAAGTGAAGGATGTCTCTTAACTTGATTACATCTGCAAAGACCCTTATTTCCAAATAAGGTCATGTTCACAGGTCCCACGGGGTTAGCACCTGCACATATTCCTTCAGGAGCCATCATTCAACCCACACATAATACCTGCTATTTTGCAAACTGCTTGTTTTGCTCTACAGTTAACCACAGGTGTCTTTCCTTGTCTGTTCACATGGTTCTAGCCTATTCATTTCAATTGCTGTATCAGTGACCCAGAATCTATTTGTCTAACATCCTAATCATGGACATTCAGATGGTTTTAAATATTTTGCCATTATTGGAGTTCCCTTCGTGGCTCAGTGGTTAACGAATCCGACTAAGAACCATGAGGTCGCGGGTTCGATCCCTGGCCTTGCTCAGTGGGTTAAGGATCCGGCGTTGCCGTGAGCTGTGGTGTAGGTTACAGACGCGGCTCGGGTCCCACGTTGCTGTGGCTGTGGTGAAGGCCGGTGGCTACAGCTCCAGTTAGACCCCTAGCCTGGGAACCTCCATATGCCGCGGGTGCGGCTCTACATAAAGGCAAAAAGACAAAATAAATAAATAAATTTTTTGCCATTATAAACAATGCACCAACTGAACCTCTCTGTACAGGCACCTATGCAGGATAACTCCCCCTGGACCAAAGAGAAGACAATTTCAGGTTTTTGATAAATGACAAATTGCTCTTTAAAAAGGTTATGCTGGAGTTCCCTGGTGGCCTAGCAGTTAAGGATCTGGTATTGTCACTGCTGTGGCACAGGTTTAATCCCCGGCCTGGGAACTTCCACATGTGGTGGGTGTGGCCAAAAATAAATAAAATTTTAAAAATGTTGGAGTTCCCACTGTGGTGCAGCCGTTAAGAATCTGACTGCAGCAGTTCAGGTAGCTGTGGAGTCGCAGGTTGGATCCCCAGCCTGGTGCGATGGGTTAAAGAATCCAGGGCTGCCACCTGCAGCACAGGCTGCAGCTGAGGCTCAGATTCAATCCCTGGCCCAGGAACTTCATATGCCGTGGATGGGGCGATAAAAAAAAAAAAAAAAGAAAGGTCATGCCAATTTATGCTTCCTTTCCAACACTGATACTTATCTTTGCCAGTTTGAGACATAAAATACTTTGTTTCACTTTGCAATTCATTTGAAACATTTAGTCTGTCCTTAAGGACATAAAGCAAACTTCCATATGTTTACTGGTTAGCTGGGTTTTCTATTCAACTTCCATGTCTACCTTTTCTTTTCTTTTTCCTTTTTTTTTTTTTTTTGTCTTTTGTCATTTTAGGGCCACACCAGAGGCATGTGGAAGTTCTCAGGACAGGGGTCTAATCGAAGCCACAGCTGCTGGCCACAGCCACAGCAACACAGGATCCAAGCTGCATCTGCAACCTACACCACAGTTCATGGCAACGCCAGATCCTTAACCCACTGAGTGAGGCCAGGGATCGAACCCACAACCTCATGGTTCCTAGTCAGATTTGTTTCCGCTGTGCCATGACGGGAACTCCCTTGTCTACCTTTTTCCTTGTTTATTTTTATCATCGTTTCCTTACTAATTTGTGATCAGTAAGATCACTAATATAAGGTCTCTTGTGTATTATCTGTCACACTTTCCACCCGAGAATGGTCATTAAATTACTGAGCACCTTCTAAGTGCCAGACATTGTTCTAAATGTTGGGAATACAGTAGTGAGTAAGGCAGTGAAAGTTCCTATTCTCAAGTTATTTAACTTTCAGAAGAAAATATGTTTGCACATAATTTGGGCTGGGAAATAGACAGGAAGTGAATTTTCACCCTTGGGTGCAGAGCTGCCTTGGAATTATTTAAATACTGCCCTGTTTTGATTCCTTTGAGAGCCTTGGGGGGGCAATCTAGTCTGTTCTCCAGGTGTCCTGGAAGCAACCAGAAAGGAGCAGTGTGGTTAGTGACAGTGAAGCAGGAATAGCTGACAACTGCACTTCTTTCCTGAAAGGAAGAGCCACACCGCCAGACATCCAGGACCTTCAACAGTTAAGCCCCGAGTTCAGAGAGCAAGGGAAGTCGCAAGGGGGAGTAAGCCCACACCATTTGGGGGGGGGCATCCACTGGCGCCTCACCCCGGCATTCCCAGGGAGGGGTGATGTCTCACTGAGCATGTCTGGCTCTGCTCTTTCCTTCCCTACTCACTTGAGATGGGAGTGTACCTCCTGCAGACTAGACACATTTTATATAGGAAGTGCGCGCACATGCGCGCGTGCACACAGACACTAACTCAGGGATCAATCAGACAAGTTCATCCCCTTCAGATTAAAACCTTGTTTCTCAACCTAGCCTTCATGGGTAATAAAGGTGACACACTCCTTTCCACCTGTCCGATTCCCATCTGTCTTTCCTTTCTCCCTGCAGGCAAAGGGTTTGAGAACAGTGAGGTTTACTGACTCCTTCAACCTACAGCTGCCATCGCTTTATGCCTGAGCATTTTGTTTTGTGCTGTTGATTCTGTGAATGGGATGAATGTTCCCACTGTGCTCTTTTTCCTTTTTAAATGGCTTGTTTTATTTCTTTGAACTTCAAATCCTTTTTTTTTTTCTTTCTTTTTTCTTTTATAGCCTCTGAGTGGCCTATGGAGTTCCAGGGCCAGGGATCAGATCCGAGCTGCACTGCAGCAATGCCGGATCCTTAACCCACTGTGCCAGGTTGGGGAATGGATGTTAGTTTGTATCTAATGTCATTTTCGCATCTACTGAGGTAACTGTGTGACTCCTCTCATTTCTTATTTTGATGAATTACATGAGAGTAAACCATCTATTCATTTTTTGAGTAAATCCTAATTGGTTATAGTACATTTTCATAGCATTAGATTTAATTTGCCAGTATTTTCTTTAGACTTTTATACTCTAATATTTCTAAGTAGTATCTGTTCCTCTTCGGCACTGTCAGTCAGCATCGGGAGCAAGGTTTTCCGTCAACTTTGTGACACGCATGATGGGGTGGCCAGCCATCTGTTCCTTGACTCTGTGACCGATCTCCTCTAAAGCATTACAGGCTCTATTTTCCTCAATGTTTTTTTGAAATTTCCCGTCAATGAAACAAATTTCCCCTCTGATGCCACAGTTTGGTGGTGGTGGGGGGGTTGTTTGTTTTCCTTCAATTGTTTTTTTGTTTGTTTGTTTTTGCTTTTTAGAGCTGCTCCTGCAGCATATGGAGGTTCCCAGGCTAGGGGTCGAATCAGAGCTGCAGCTGCAACCACAGCAATGCCAGATCCAAACCTCATCTTTGACCTACACCAGAACTCATGGCAATGCTGGATCCTTAACCCACTGAGCGAGGCCAGGGATTGAACCCGCATCCTCATGGATACTAGTCAGATTCGTTTCTGCTGCATCACAATGGGAACTCCTCTTTCAATTGTTTTTAACAGTTACTGGTCTAGTTAGTCATCCTAACAGCTCTTGAATACATTTCGGTAATTTATAGTTTCCCAGCATCGACTTCTTAGCATAGCACTGAACATGATAACCCTTGATAATTTAAAAAATCATTTCCAGGGAGTTCTTTTGTGGCACAGCAGGTTACTGATCCAGCACTATCACCGCAGTGGCACGGGTTTGATGGTTTGATCCCTGGCCTGAGAACTTCCACATGCTTTGGATGCAGCCATAAAGAAACAAACAAATAAATAAATAATCTTTTCCAAGGCAACAACCACTACTGTAATTACTAGTACATATTTTCATAAGCCCTCCCCACTAAACAGTAAGCTTCATCCTCATCACCAGATCTATAGCCCCAGAATCTAGCAGGCACCTGGTCCGTGCTCAAGAAATTGTGGAAAAGTTCCCATTGTGGTGCAGCAGGAAAGAATCCAACTAGGAACCATGAGGTTGAGGGTTCGACCCCTGGCCTCCTTCAGTGGGTTAAGGATCTGGTGCTCCCGTGAGCTGTGGTATAGGTCGCACGCAGCTTGGATCCTGCCTGGGAACCTCCACATGCTGCGGGTTCAACCCTCAAAAGCAAAAACAAAAAAGGAAGAAAAAAAAAAAGAAATTGTTGTGGAGTTTCACTAGAGAGCAGCCTGGGTTCAACCCCTGGCCTGGGAACTGATATCCCCATCAAGCCATGGCACACTGTAGCCAATAAAAAGAAAAAAGAGGGGTTCCCACTGTGGTGCAATGGGATTTAAGGTGCCTTGGGAGTGCTGGGACGCAGGTTTGATTCCCAGCCCAACACAGTGGTTTAAGGATCCAGTATTGCCACAGCTGTGGCTTAGGTCACAACTGTGGCTCGGATCTGATCTCTGGTTGGGGAACTCCATGTACCAGGCT
>PVHT021183523.1:19619692-19716885 GCA_004024745.2 Catagonus wagneri
ACAAATACCTGTGACCGTCATAAACGCCCTTAAACAGCCCCTGTTTACTGCCCGGCCTGCCTGCTGCTAAATGAGGGCATTTGTTTCAAATTTGCAAATACCGAAAGCGCTGGAAACCTAAGTCCACTCCTAAAATGAAATGTTCTGCATTCCTCCGGGCCTGAAGCACTGCGCTTCAAACGCTGCAAGAGGCCCTGGCTGTTTACTCATCGGTGGGGCTATTGGGAGAGGCATTTCCCTGCTCCCCGAGGAGGCCGCTGTGATCCCAGCTGGGTGGGAAGGGGACTAGGAGGGAGGTGCCACCAAGCCCAGGCCCAGCTGGGCCCGGGGCTCTCCCCTTTCTTGGTCGCTGGCCACAGCTGGGGGGGGGTGCTGGGAACGTGAGTGTCCTGCCTGGCGAGGCTCAAGTAGAGACTCGCCTGAAACCACTGCGGGAGACGGAGCAGGCCAGCTCGGCGGGACCTCTCGGACCATCTTCAAAAGGCCCTCGATACAAAGGTAAAGAGAGTCAGGGAGGGCAAGGGAGCTGAGAAGAGCCTAGGACGGCACCCTCAGCCCCTATGGCAGAAATAAAGGAGCAGACTCCGCGCCCCTTCCCCTTGCAGCCCCCGATGGGGCTGGCACGGGTGTTTACTAAATAGAAGCCTTTTGTTTTAAGGAGTTTTCAGCCAGGGGGTGGTGGTAGTAGAGAGAAGACAGATCCTCCTCCAGGCCCCGGGGCTGTTCCCGGGCACAGCATTCTCCCCCCTCCCCTTCAAGCTCCTCCCGTGGGAGGCTCGACCCCTAGGGTAAAGGAGGAGCCCAGATCACAGGCTGCGAGGCTGCTGGTAAGTCGGGCATTTTTTTTAAGTTGGTCAGTTTAACAACTGGTTTAATCTGCTAAATTAACCAAACAGAACGATTTGCTCTTTGTAGCTGGAGCTCCAACCAAGAACATTTCTTCCCCCACACACACACCCCCCGCCCCCCAGACTGCAAGACAAACCATTTTCTTTGTTTGTGATTCCTATTGTTCTTCAGGTGGCTGGGAATGAACTTGGGATTGCAAATGCCATCCTAGCACATCACCTCTCTATGGAACTGCCCGCCTAAAGGCGCCTATTCTTTTTTCTCCCGGCCCAGGAAACAGCTCCGCTTTGTGTGGTTTTTAATAGATAAGCTACCACAGAATCTGAACCCCGGAAGTGTCGCCATGCACCCTTCCACAACAGAACATAAGTTCCCATGCTGCAGCCTGAGAACTTCAGAAGCAGAAGACACACTCAAAAGCGGCCAGCAGCTCAGCCAAAGGGAAAAACACCAAGCACCAAAGACAAAGTCTCCCAGGATGTCAGAGGTCAATGTCCAACCTCTTCTGAAACCTCTTAAGAATGAAAAGACTTACCTCCAAAGTCAGAAATGCGGGGGAAACCTACCACCGTGCCCCTACTATGTGCCAGGGCCTGTACCACCAAGTGTGGCCACATCTATCTGTATAAAAGTAGTTAGGAGGCAGCACACTCAGAGCAGAGATGACTCTGAAACCACCTACGTGGTCACCGCAGCACAAGCCGGCGTGCAACTCTCAGCAGGTCTGGAATGTGGCAGCACACCTGCACACCAGGGACTATAATTGCCTGTGACCTTCAAGAAGCATAAGGCGGAAGAGACTCAGGACTCATGGGTTCAAGGGAAAAGCTCCCGTCTTGGGGATGCAGGCTCAGTGTTCTCAACGTCTAGATTACATTATAGTCTGACCATAACTCTACAAACTTTAAGATGTATACAAATCTCTGAATGGGCCACTGAAAACTTTAACCTGGCCGTTTTGTAACCAAAAAGGGAAGTGAGGAGTTCCCATCGTGGCTCAGTGGAAACGAAACTGACAAGCATCCATGAGGACGCAGGTTCGATCCCTGGCCTCGCTCAGTGGGTTAAAGATCTGGCATTGCTGTGAGCTGTGGTGTAGGTCGCAGACAAGGCTCAACTGATGTTGCTGTTGCTGTGGCAAAGGCTGGCAGCTACAGCTCTGATTTGACCCCTAGCCTGGGAAGATCCATATGCCCCATGTGCGGCCCTAAAAAAAAGACAAAGAAAAGGGGGGGGTGAGAAGGAGTTCCCTGGTGGCCTAGTGGTTAGGACTCAATGTTTTGATGCTTTCACTGCTACAGGCTGGGTTCAATCCCTGGTCTGGGAACTGAGATATTACAGCAGCAGATAAAAAGGGGGGGGTGGCAATCCTGAATGCTGTGGCCCAAAAGATCTCTCCAGATTGAAGTTATTAACACACTGCCTCTGACTCCAGAGGAACTGACTGCTCCTAAACCCACCCAGAGAGTTATCTCAGCTGCAAGATCCACTCCCCAGGTTCCAAGGCATGTGGGGAACACCTCATAGCCTCTAGCGATGACGTGCATACAAGGACCTACGAGAGCACAGAAACAGCCCTACTACCTACATGCTCTGGGGGCCTGAGCTGATGGTATTTTGTGCCTCCGTTTCTTTACCTGTCAAATGCCTCCCACTCCTGCTCCTCCAGAAAAAAGAATACACAACCACCCTCATCCCACCTCTCTGAGCCTTGTTAATAGGACAGAATGCCAGTGCGAGCGACATTTGTCGTTGCCCCAGACAAGGCTCTCCCAGAGTGCATCCGAGCCCTCCTGCCAACTCCAAGCCTCCCTCCAGGTGCAGAAGAGGAAACAGCGTCCAGGCACTGGTTCCTCAAACACAGGGACAGGAGTTCCCGTCATGGCTCAGCGGAAACGAATCTATCTAGTATCCATGAGGATGCAGGTTCGACCCCTGGCCTCGCTCAGTGGGTTAAGGATCCGGCGTTGCTGTGAGCTGTGGTATAGGTTGCAGACACGACTCGGATCTGGCGTTGCTGTGGTTGTGATGCAGGCTGGCAGCTACAGCTCTGATTTGACCTCTAGCCTGGGAACCTCCATATGCCACGAGTGCGAGCCCTGAAAAGACAAAAAATAAATAAGTAAAAAAACACCGACGACGGACCAGGTAAGCATGGCTGCCTTCCCAGATTCAGATAACTCTCATTCTGTTTTTTTCTCGTAAGAACTCCCTCCCCAAATCCTCCAAACCTTTAGTTCCCCTTGGGTGCCTGGGAATTACACCCTAATTCCAGCTGATAGAGTCTAGGAGTCTAAATGCATCTATATTCACACACTAGAGACTCCGGAATAAAAGGTAGTCCTCAGACCAAAGTGTTCTCCTCAACGCCGAAGGCCAGCAAGCTGAGGCCCAAGAGGTAGGTGGGATTTGCTTGCCAAGGTCACAAGAGCAGTCTGGGGCAGATGTGGGGGTAGGGTCCCAGCCCGGTGATCCCCCCAATGTCCCCGCAGGCTGACAGGGAGGAACACCCCTCGGGTACCCACAGCTGCAGCCCAGCAAGACCTAGGACCCATCTCTGAGACACCACTTCCACCGCAGGAATTTCTCTAAATCAGGAATGCCCACACACTCTGCCTAGAGCTGTGAGAGGTCCCTGGTGTCCCCAGGGAAAGAGACACAGGAGAGAGATAAGTGTGAAACTCCTTAATGAAATGAGAAATAAACTCTGAGCGGCATTTCTTCCCCGAAGACAGCCAGCCTCCTACATCACTTATCACATCAGGCTAGAAGCCTGAATCTGCAAGGCAGCAAAATCTTCCCTCCGGGAAAGGAGCCCAGAAGCAGGCCGAGACCTCAGCAGCCACAGACATACACGGTGGAGTGGGTACAGCACTGGGGCCCCAGCCGTCTCCTCTTGTGTTATGAGCAGCAGGGCCCACCCCACCACCACAGGAGGCAGGGGAACAGCGTGACAAGGGCTCATCTGAAACATATTATTAGAACAGAGGTCGCCAAAATCATCTTGGCCCACCAGCTGGGAAGCAAAGAGCAACTAGTCACAAGGCTCTCTTGCCAATGGGACAGCCACGTATGACTGTACAGGTTGTGCACTGCTCAAATGCCCAGGCAAGGAGGGTAAGACTGAAACACTGCCTGTGCTCCACTAGCCTAAGCACTGTGTTCTGGTGCAGGGCTGCATTCACTTGGAGGAAGGGCACCTATTTCTAAGTGGCACAAAGGCACCTTATGAGCTAGGTGCTAGGACACCCCAGCAGTCCCAGAGCACACAAGCACTCTCCTCACAGCCCCCAACACCACCACCAACCCAAGAAGGGGACAAAAGAGAGCCAGTGTGTCTCCTGGAAGAGAGGCAGGGCAAACCAGTGCCCACTCTGGCCAAAGGGAGACCACACAGCACCTTGGGAATCAGCCCGTGGCGCTCATAGAAGTTCCCACAAGTTATACAGAGGGAGTGACGGGGGCAACCCCACAGCCATCCTGTGATGACAGAAGCCCTCCCTCAGGAATTATAAAAATCTGCCTCTGCTGCAAGAAGCACAGTTCACTGCTCACTCCATGGAAGAGCCTCAGCAGGCTGAAGGAGAAGGTGGTGGCCCCTAATCAGCACTGACCACCCTGGGGAGACTCTGCTACTGGGACACAGGGAAGAAGAGTTCCCAGTAGGAAACGCCCACATTTCCGAGCTGCTGTTGGAATACTGAGATCTTGCTGGAAAAGAAAGCTATATCTTTTTATTTTACTTTTTAGGTCCACACCTGCAGCACATGGAGATTCCCAGGCTAGGGGTCTAAATGGAGCTACAACTGCGGGCCGACACCACAGCCACAGCAACACCAGATCTGAATCACATCTGTGACCTATACCACAGCAACATCAATGCCAGATCTGAGCCACATCTGTGACCCACACTCCAGCTCACAGCAAAGTCAGATCATTTAACTCACTGAGCAAGGACAGGGATCGAACCTGCGTCCTCATGGATACTAGTCAGATTTGTTTCCACTGTGCCACAACGGGAACTCTAGAGAAAATTACTTCCAAAGCAGCCAGTCAAGAGCGACGTGGTTGAGCCCTTGCAAACCAGAGACAGGACTGGAAAGGAAGCCTGACACCATAAAGGAAGACAAAAGGTCAGAATTGTCTCTGGCAAGAGACATCCAGGCTGACCAGAGGGGCAGCTTTGCCGGGTCAACCACCTTCACAGCTGGGAGTGCGGACACCCCGAGGCAGGGAGGTGAGGCAGGGTCAGCATCATTTGCCTTTTGCAGATAAAGAAACTGAGGCTCGGAAAGGTTAATTAACCAGCTCAGGGTCACGTGGCCAGGCAGCAATGAGCCAAGGATGTCACTGCTCTTTATCTTGAGTGATACTAGAAAAGAACCACTGGGAATTCTCGCTGTGGTGCAGCGGGTTAATGATCCAGCATTGCCACAACTAAGGATCTGTTTCGATCCCTGGCCCAGGAACTTCCATGTGCCGAGGGTGCAACCAAAAAAAAAAAAACAGATGAGGAAGAACCACCCGAGTTTTCAGACTCCTGGCCCAGTGCCTGCCCATCACTCTGCTGGGTCACCGCAGGCTACAGCTACCAGCAAAGTCAATCCTCGCTCCTCTCTTCAGCCCTCCCGATCCCTTTTTGCTCCTGTGTCATGGACTCACCTTCCCACACATTCTAGAATGTTCTTCCATGTATTTAACACTTTACTAAAAAGTGGTGTCTTTCATATACTCCATCTGATTCTCATCATCTTGTCTCTTTCCTGCCTCCTGCCCCACCTTAGGCAGCTTCACCCCTAGAAGACACCCAGAAACTTTGAACTGAGCCCCTCCTAAGCCCCTCGGCATTAACTCCAACCTCTTTCTCATCACCACACCTCCACTTTTTGTTTTTTTGGCCAAGGCCCACAGCATGTGAAAGTTCCCAGGCCAGGGATCAAACCGAGCCACAGCTGTGACCCAAGCCACTGCAGTGACAACGCCAGATCCTTAACCTGCTGGCCACAGGGAAGTCCCACACCTCCACTCTCGACCGACAGATACTCCTGATGGCTACACAGTGGTTCTCAAACTTGACTGTAGATAAGAATCTCCTGGGAAGCTCTTTTAAAATGCAGTTCCCTGGAGTCCCCGCTGCAGCACAATGGGATCGGCATTTTGGGAACACTGGGACACAGGTTCGATCCCTGGCCCGGGTCAGTTGGTTAAGGATCTGGCTTAGGTCACAACCATGGCTCAGATCTGATCCCTGGCCCTGGAACTCCAGATGCTGCGGGACGGCCAAAATATAAAAGTAAAATAAAATAAACACACTTCCCTTTTGAAACCTAAACTATGAGACACTGGGTTGGCTATTCAAAATATTCAAAAAATACAATGTAATCTAACACATGAGAAAATAAACTACACATTCTAGCTCCTCCCTCACCAATTCTGATGGGCAGCCTGCAGGAAGGCTCAGGCAACTCAAATTTTAACCAGCACCTCTGGGTACCAGTCCTCCCACTATGTTCCCTGACGGTCTCTGGACCACATTTTTGAGAAACACCAATCCACATCTTTTTTATTTTAACTTTTTTTTAAATGGCTGCACCTGTGGCATATAGAAAGTTCCCCCGGCCAGGATCTGAATCCAAGATGCAGCTGTGGCAACACTGGATCCTTTAGCCCACTGTGCTGGGCTGCGGATCTGGCCAGGGATGGAAACCTCACCTCCACAGCAACCTGAGCCACTGCAATTGGATTCTTAATCCACTGCACCACAGTGGGAATTCCAGTCTACATCTTCTTAATGTGTGACTCACAATCCCTACCCCCACCACCACCTCAGGACCCGGCTATCAGAAGTTACCTCCACACCCAAACCAGCAAATGCACGTCCCGCTCATCAGGGGTCCCGCTCATCAGGGTCTGAGCTCCTGCAGGGAACTTGGGATCTGCAGGACACTCGGCAGACAGCGTGCCAACCACGTGTGCATCCACTCGGCGTTCATGCACACAGGGACCCAAGGGCTCGGTGACCCCAAACCAAGCTGCAAAAGGAGAAAGGCACTGGCGCAGGTCAGCCTCTCCAACAAAGCTTTCTCCCCGCCCAAGGGCTAACGTGCAGCATTACTGGGAGGGAAACGGCCTGAGCTTGGAGAAGAAAAGAGGATGGAAAAAGTGACCTACTACAGAGGGCTTCCTCAAACCCTTGATTAGCTCTAGCAGCTCCTGCGCCAGCTCCTCCAAAGCGCCAAGGGGCTCAGTGGGGCTGAATGCACTCGGCAGTGAACTCAGAGAACCCCAAGACGGGACTCTACCCCAGCCACCATGGCAGGACGTCCACACCCTCGGGAAAAAGGACCAGACAGAGGGGGAGGCAGAGGAGGAGTCCAGGACACAGACAGGCTGGCAGCTGGAGGTCAAAGGCGGGAGCCATTGCCAGCAACCGTGGCCCCACCGCAGGGCTCAGCAAGGGGCACAGGGACAGAGAGGCAGGTCCTGAGGTTGGGGAGGGGGGGCAGAGGGAGGCTAAGGGCGGCAGGCCAAGGATACCCACCCGTGTTTAATGACCCTTTCTTCCATCAGGAGCACACCAAAGACTGAATCCCTGGCCCCAAACTGCTCTTGGCTCAAATATTAGAGTCTGAACTGGCCCACCTCCATCCCAGACGAGTCCCACAGAAGCTGCCCTGGCTTAAACACACACAACTCACAGCAACTCGCCTCACTCCAAAAATATGAAATCCTCCAAAACTTTAACAACTGTCGCAGCCCAGCTGAGACATTGCCTCCCTTTATGAACCAAATCTATTCCTGAAAAGTCGTCCAGGGACCAAGCTTCTGCCTAACAAACCCCGTTCCTCCGCTGGCTCTCATAAAATGAGACACATGCTCCTCTAGGAAAAGTTGAGGCTCCAAGAGGAACGGAACTTCACAGTCTCTAGAGTCACACGCTTAATGGAAGAGTTTCCTGACAAAATCTAATACAAACTCAGCTCCAGGTGAGGTCATTCTTAAGTGTCCACATCACACTGGAGGATTCATGGGAACTACAAGTTATGGAAGCTAAGTCTTCAAATACTGTGCATGATCTAGGCCCTGGTTCATACTGCTGCAGGACAGCTCTGTACCCTGAGCTTCTATATAAGGAGGGATACTTAGAGCAGGACTTCTGGAACCTTCAGTGCGGTCACCTGGGGAGCCTATTAAAATACAGATGAGGACTCTGAAGCCCGAAGCATTGCCACATCAAAACGCAGAAAACTGCCCCAAAGAACAGACAGCCCAGAAACAGGGAAGGAAGATCTGGTGCCTTGACTCGGTCACAGTAGAGCAGGCACAAGGAGAGAGGACAAGCCACCTCAGCCCAGAGAAGCTACAAAGGGCACCGGAGACCGCTGCTGCCTAGCAGGCAAAGGGGCTGCCTACCTCTGCCATCGGTCACTGGGCCCGGCACCCCAACGCGTCCTTCCCCTTTTAATAAACCTCGATAAGGATCTACTGTAAATAAGATACCACGATGAATCCTATGGTAAGTTAAAACCTGAGTGGAGCCAAAATATGGAAGACGTCTGGAGCGTCCGGAGGTTCTCCGGGCATCCACTTTCTGGTAAGAGAGAAGGGGCAGCTTCAGGGAGGAAGTGGAGGTGGGGCTGGGCAAGAGGTGGGGGAGCAGCATGTGCCAGGAGACCCGCCAGAGAGCAGAGAAAGGTCTGAGAAAGTCGCTAAGTTTCAGGGGAGGTATGTTTTAGAGGATGGGAAAGAGACTAGCTGGGCCGGATTGGAGGCTTCCAGTAAGTGGAAAATGTTTATTGTTGGGGGTGACTGTAAAGCTGGAAAGGTATGCCGGCAGCACACCACAGGAGAGGGAAGAACAAGAAAGGGGCCCTTTATACACTTCATTACATTTAATCCTCAGCACAACTCCAGGAAGTCAGTCCCCTGACGGAGGAGGCACACTGCGAGGTCGAGCGGTCTGCAGGGCCACAGGGCCTGTCAAAGAATCTGAGCTGCTCTTGTGCCAAACGCTCCATCCCCAGGACCTGGGCTCTCTCCACCGCTCAGCCCTGCCGGGAGTCAGACCCACTCCCGTTCCCCAGAATTGACCCCCGCCCTCCTGCCACACCTCCCATCACCTGAGAGGCCATCGCAGATAAAAGGCCTGACGTGCAGGCTGCAGAAACAATCTCAGGACGTGACAACTCAATTTCCCCAAAGAAACAAGAGCCTGGGGGAAAGAACCCAGGGAGCTAGTGACCACAACTGACCATTCCAGAGGTGGGGCGAAGAGTCCCAGCTTTCAAACGTCAAGCCCTCTCTCCTCCTCCTCCTCCTCCTCCACCGTGTATTTATCACAATGGGGATCTCAAAGTTTCAGAAAGTTCCTCAGCCATTTGCAGCATAATTACCCAAACTTCAAAATGGCCTAATCCACAAACCCAGCCAGCCCAGGTCCCTCACTCCAGTCTTATTAACAGCAGCGTCTCACTACGACTCCAGCTAATTACGCCGTTAAACAAGGAGATGGAAAAATCTACTGTAACCTATTTAAAAAGCGTTGTCCCCAGAAGTCACACCATCCAAGGCTGGGCTGAGTCCCCGGATTTCACTGGAAGACAGACAGCAGGCGCCTCAGCCTGGGCTGAAATTGTTTACAGCGCAGGGGCAGGTTCCACACCAAGGCACATTTGGTGGAACTGATTTAAGGCTCTCATTAAAATGTTCCTTTGTTGAGCACATCTCCCCACCCCCAGAGGAGATTCCAGACCCCCAGGCCCAAGGTCTCAGCCTGCCCTAACCACCCCACCAGGACCCCCCACTCCCGTCACCGGATTAACATCCATTAACATCAGAGTCATCTTCTCACGGAAGGAATTTAGGAATTTAGCATTTGTTGTACAAGACCCCGGAGCTCCGTCTCCACCAGAATTTCCCCTTCACTCCAGAACTCTAAACATCTGCCGTGAAGGCAGCCATATCGGGCGACCCACACACCAAACCCTAAACAGCCTGCCAACCTAGGAAGCCTGAGAGCTGCCGGCCCATATGGCTGGGCTCCCCCATCCTGGCTGTGCAAAAAAACTTCAGTACTTCCTCTGGGAGCAGATGTGGGTTCTGCCATGAGCACTAACCACCCCGCACGTCAGAAGGAACAGAGGGTGGCTCTAGAAACACCTCCTCCTCCTCCTCGGAATCCAGGGAACCTGTTCTTACCTCTCTGTCCTGGGTTAGAACTTCTCTCCTTTTCCAACGCGGGGTGGGGGAGATAGTGATTTCATCAGCAGCAACCCCCCCCACCCCACCCCACCCCAACAGCTGTCAGAAAGGGAAATCTCACCATCCCCCCATGTCCACTCTTCAGAGGAGGAGGAAAGTGATCAGCAGGGACCAGGTCTCCTGGATCGAGTCTCTCCAGACAAGATCATCACCAAAGATTTTGTGTTTCACAAGGGGGGAGCATACTTCCAATCCAGACTGTTGGGGGTGCAGCGGGTAGCTTGGTGCTTCCTTCTAAAGCACTTCAACACCTCAGCGGTGACTCTCAGGTGTGACCCAGCCAGGAAATAAAGGGGTGGGGGGGTCAGTCTGCCCCGGAGATAGAGGCCACACCCTCATCAAAACGCGAAGGCTCTCCAAGAAGACAGATGAAACTCTTTTGGCCTTTCTGCCCGCAGAAAGAAGAGATTTTTTCCTTCCTTCCTGGGGGTAGAGAATGGAAATCCAGGAAGGAGCAGCACCGATCCCGTCCGCACCTTTGCAGGCCGGCCATGCCCGATTTTGGCAGCGGCCTTCACACATTAGTCACCGCGACAGCCTGGGACTCTCAGCTCCCCAGATCCGACCCTGGCAGGGAGTGGGCTCGGGACTCGGGCCCAGAAGCTGGAGGAGATAGGATGACCCCACGTTATTCTCTTCTCCCGCCCTCACCAGCAGAACCGTCGGGGTCCCAGCCTAGCCCAAGAACTTGGAGGAGGGAAGCAGGGAGCATCGGGCGGGCGTAGGTAGGTAACAAAGCTCCGCGCCCCGCGCGCCGCAGGTCGGTCCCGCACCGGCCCTAGGCCGGCCTCCCTCACCTAGGCTGAGCCTGCCGAGGGGACTCCGTCTCCCCCACCGCCAGCCACCGCGCTGCACCCCTAAGAGCGGGGTAGTCGTTTGTCTCCCACAAGGAAACTCCTACCGGGCCGGGAACCGGCAACTCTCCGCAGTTACCGAGCAAAACTCTCGGCTCAGGCCGGGAAAACTCCGGGGAGGCTGGAAACGCGTCCTCGTGGGCGCAGAAGCTACAGGGGCCCCGGCCGAGAGCGCGGGGGCTTCGCCGCCTCACGGCGGCCCGGATAGCGCCCCACCAGCAAGCCCGTGCCCCACGCCCGGCTGTCTCCCCCGCCCCAGCCCACCTCCCGGGTGCCCCCTCTGGCGCGCGGGGCTCCCGCGCTCCCTCAGTTCGCCGGGACTCACCGCCCAGCAGCGGCAGCAGCAGGACACTGAGCAGAGGCAGCCGGCGGGGGCTGCTCCAGGCTCCGCGCGCGGCTCCCATTGCGGCAGGCCCGGGGGAGGGAGAGGGCGGGCTCGCGGTCGGCGCTCTCCGGCGGGCCCAGGAGGCCGAGCGCACAGGAGCGCGGGCACCGCTGCAGCCGCCGCAGCCGGAGCCGGAGCCGGAGCCCGAGGCGTCCCGAGCCGGAGCCGCGCGCGCCCGGTACCTCCGAGTCCTCGCGCGCCGCCGCCGCCGCCGCCAAGCCCCGCCCCGCGACGCCCCCTCCCCGCCGCGGTGGGGAGGAGCTCGCGGCTGGGGGAGGGGTCTGGAGAGGGGTGGGGAACCCGGGGAAGCGGGTCCGGGGGTGTGGAGGACCCGAGCGAGGTAGGGCAGTGGAGGCTGTGCCTAACACCTAGTCTGCAGGGACTCAGGGGACCTAAAGTGACTTTTGTGATTCCGTGGCTACTAAGGAAGATGGTCGATTCTGGGCTTTTCTGAGGGCCCTGACCAACACTTCCCCCAAATTCTCCGGGTAGGAGAGGAAGGGGTGGGCTTGGGCTACTTCTCAGAAAACTGAAGTTGGCAGGGAGACCTAGAACACAAGGGTTCCCCCAGCAAGGTAATCTGGAGACACCGTGGAGCCCCAGGAGAAGTGGAGCCTGGAGAAATGAGGGGTCTGGTTTGGCTCTGGACCAATCTGAACCCAAGGGTAGAGAGAGACTGGGCTCTTTGAATGGCCGGCTGAAGGCTGTTAAACTGACAAATTCATCCCAAGTCCATCTCCAGGCGGGCTGGGCTGTGTCAGGGCATGGCCAAGTCTCCAGCTGCGGGGAGGCCCAGAACAGCCCTTGTTCCAGGCACCCCCACCCCCAGCGCCACCACCCCCACATTCTTTCTTTGTTGTGAAAGCAGCAAGGGGTGTAGGAGGCGGGTCAGGAGGAGTCAAGCTTTAGAAGATGGGCCCCAGCTGCTGCTGGGCCTGCGGGCTCTGCTGAGAGGGGATGGATGGTAAGTGCCTCATCCCCCTCTGGCTCCGGAGGGCCCCCCAGGCCCGCTTAGACCTCCCTTCCCCCAAGCAGCTGGGAGGAGGAGGGGCCGCCAAGGAGGGCCTCACGGGCCAGGAGCAGTGGCGCCAGGACTCCAGGGTCCTGCCACATGGCCACCACATGTCCCTGACAACCCAGTCCACAGCACCTTCTCCTTGGGATGTGGGCCTCCCCCCACCCCCAGACGCCTTCCCCCCAGGCCCTGCTGGAGAGGATACAAACGGGGAAGGAAGAGTGGAGGGATCCAAGAAGCCAGCATTCCTCCTGTGGCCCCATCCATCACTGCCCCCGCCCTTCTGCAAAGGGCCCCGACACAACCCTTGCTTCGACCCTCTTCAGTCAGGACTCTAGTGGCTGAATGGTTGGTTACCTGATTCTTTTATTTAAGAAAAGTGAAATACACGGACCTGAAGTGAGGCATTGAGGGAATAAGAGAGGCCAGGGCAAGACCGGTCAGCTGGCCAGTCCCACACCCTCTGGCAGGAAAGCCAGCCGCAGGCTGCATGTCTGAGGTGCCCACCTGCTCTCTACCCACTCCGGGGGTCCCAGTGGTAGATGGAGCTACTCTAGAGGACCACGGGGTGAGGAGAGGGTGTCCTGAGGTTGGTTCCTGAGGGGGATTCCTGAGGAGGGAGCTGAGACCCTGAGGGCATCTTCTGGTTAACTGCTCCCCCTTCACTGTCCCACTGTGGGGTTGGAAGAGCCAGGAGCCACAGGGAATGCTGCGAGGGCTGCTGGGGACCCACTGGTCCCAGGGAAGGCAGGGGAGCTTGAGTGTCAGCTGCTTGAAGAGAGGTTCGTACTGCTGGCACTGAGGCCCCGGGAGACCTGAAACAGACAACCTCCTGCCATCAGCCCAAGGACCTCAGCCTCCCAAAGACTGTCTCCTGGAGTCTCTCCATCTCTCTGGACCTAGGCTGGAGCCTGTAACCTCAACCCCTAGCTCTGGGGCTTTTTTGACCCCTTGCTCAGACTTCCCAGAAAATGGAATCTGGTGGAGAAGATACCTGGAAGAACCACGTGAATATCGGCATAGACTTCGATTTTTTTTTTTTTTTTTTTGCTCTTTTTAGGGCCGCACCCGCGGCACACAGAGGTTCCCAGGCTAGAGATCCAATCGGAGCTATTGCTGCCGGCCTACACCACAGCCATAGCAATGCCAGTTCCGAGCCGCATCTGCAATCTACACCACAGTTCATAGCAACTCCAGATCCTCAACCCACTGAGCGAGGCCAGGGATCGAACCCACATCCTCATGGATGGGTTCGTATCTGTGGCACCACAAGGGGAACAGGAACTCCCGGCGTACACTTTGGATGTGTTGCTACAAGTGGTCATTTCCCATTAAAATGTCACTGCTGTTTCTCAAAAGGAGATGAGTTAATACTTTTTTTCATTTTAGCTGCTCAGCTGCTACTGACTCCCCAAGGTGAGGAGTGTGGTGGCTATAGGGGGAGAGCAATTAGTATCCCCAAATCATTCTCGAATGAGTCATAATTCCAAAGTACCCATTCAGAGAACATCGATTCCTGTTTTCCTCCTGATTAATTTATTTGCTGCTGTGTCTCTGGCCCCAAACTGTCCCTTGGTGATCACCACTCCCAACAAGTTGTCTGCCCAACTCCAAGTCCCTGACAGTCTTCATCCCAGATGATTCTCCACATTTCCTGGCTTGTCCTTTTTGGGGGGGGCTGCACCCTCGGCCTGTGGAGGTTCCCAGGCTAGAGGTTGAATCAGAGCTACAGCAGCCGGCCTACGCCACAGCCACAGCAACACGGGATCCGAGCCACGTCTGCGACCTACACCACAGCTCACGGCAATGCTGGATCCCTAACCCACTGAGTGAGGCCAGGGACTGAATCTGCGTCCTCATGGATGCTAGTCAGATTCAGATTTGTTTCCGCTGACTGGGACTCCCTGGCTTGTCCTTTCTTTCTCACCTACGAACACGCCCACAAGCACTGCTCTCACCTGGAGGGGCGCTGCACTGGACTGGTTCAGATAGTTCAAGGAGGCTGCCCGCTTCATGTTGCTGCTACAATGGAAAAGAAAGAACTGCGGCCTCCTCTCTTCCCCGTGGAACCCTTAAGCTGTGGCCTCTTGGGCACTGACACAGGAAGTCAATTCACCGCCTCCCCACCATACACCCCCACAACACACACACACACACACACACACATACACACACACACACACAAACTTCATCAGTAACCAGTGTCTGCTCAGGTATTGTTTTCCCCCAGCTGAGGCACCCGTTTCTCCCCCGCTTTCTCCAGGACTATCCCATCGGCCTCCTCCATGTTCCTCTCCAAGACCTTGTCCTCCAGAGATGAGAGGCCAGGAGGAGTTAGATTGGAGGTCAGGGCTCAGCCGCCTGCTTTCCGTATCTCAGTCTCTGCGTACCTGGAGGGCCGGGGCTCGGTCCCCTGGAGCTTCCGCACTAGGAGTTCGCTGCTTCTGCGGAGCACATCTCGGATCTTGCCCAGAGAGCCGCTCCGCTGCAAGGCTCCACTGCCGTCCTGGCAGAGAGGGGTGGGGAACAGAGGCTAAGGGGACCCTGGGCAGCCTGGCTTCTGAGTGCACTCCCGCCATTTATGCTGCCACCTCCCCCTGCCCCCAAAAGCCTGGCGACTGAAAACAAGAGCCCTGTCAACAGCTGGCTTGCAGAGAGACCCCTGAGAGGATGGGAGGCCACCTGAACTGGGATGGGGACAACGGGCCCTCATGCGTGCATCCTACAGGCTCAGAGCCTCTTACCACCACCAGCAGGAGGGGCAGGAGGGATCGATGAAGGGGTCCCCATCCAACTTACCCCTGACCACTCCACAGCCACCGAGGCATCTTCGCCTCCCTCGAATTTCACGCTGCCCCCAAGGCCCTCCTGGGAGGGCCTCCCACTGTCACCTTCCCCAAGCAGCTCAGCCACCTTGGTCTGGCTGATCGGGTCAGTGCCCTGAAAAGAAAAGGAAGAAGCTCCTCAGGATGGGGCTTTCAAACTTTTTCTCACCACTACGGTCAACAAAGACAGTGTTTTTCCTTGTGACCTCCAGGTACACACGTACTGGAAAGGAGACGCTCACCTTTTCTAGTTGCGGTGCGTTCCTACATCCAGACACACACCTAGGCTTAGCCGTGGCCCTCGCTAAACTGATTTCAGGGCCCACTAGTAAGTCGAGACCCACAACTGAAGAAACTCTGCTTCAGGGCTCCCCTCAGCCGCGACCCTCCACCCACACCACCCCGTGCCACTCCTCAGGAGATTTTTCACGTTGTGAAAGGACAGGGTTTCCCCGTTGATAGGTCCAGCTGGTGAGGTGAACCTTGAACTTCGAGTCCTGACCACAAAGGGCAGGTTGGGGGTAAGAGAACACTTCAAAACAACCACGGCCACAGCGGGTCTCACCTTCCCCTCCCGGCTTCCTCCTCAGCCTCCCGTCTGACTCTTCGGAGACTGACAAGAGGCCTCGGGGGTCCCCCATCCCGCCCTGTCCCCAGGCCCTACCTTCCAGACCTCCTTCCCCTCCGGGTCTCTGACCTGTTTCCAGGAACGCAGGGCACACTCCTCCAGGGTCTCAGCTGCCTCCAGCTTTCCCTGGCACCTGTACAGAGCCCCGAGGTTCCTCAGAGTCGTGTTCACGGTGGGACTGTGGCAGGTGAAAAAGGGACAGAAGATGGGTTCAGAACACAAGCACAGGAGAGGGGGAGCGGAGCTAAGGCCCAGGGAAGGTCAAACAGCAGAAGGGGAAGGTCCGGGAGGCTGGGACGCAGGCGTGGGTGGAGGCTTCGGAGGCCAAGCCTGCTTCTCACCTGCTCACTTTGCAGGCCTTGTACCAGCCTCCATACTCAGCATAGGGTGCGCCGCCCTCCTGGTGTGGGCTCTGCAGGAGGACGAGGGGTAGGGGAAGCCAGAGATGAGAGGATGGAGACGCTGGGGTGCAAGCTGGTGCTGGGCTGGGGAGCAGGCTGGGCTGGGGAAGGCACCATGGGTCTGGGGCTGGCACGCGGGTGGGAAGTGAGGAGCTGGCAGGCTGGTGCGGGTGCAAGTCAGAGGTCTGGCAGCCTTGGGTTCCCCAGGCTGCCCACCCCCCACCCCGACTCACTTTGCTCATGGCCTCCCGCTCCTCTGCATGCATCCAGATGGGTTTGTGGTTGTCTGGGGGTGACACATGGGATGGGGTGGCAAGGTTAGAGAACAGAACTGGATAGTATGGGGGGAGCCAGGACCCAGAGGCCAACAGGCCTGGATGGAAGGGGCCTGGCTCACCCTGGGAACCACTGTGGCCCAACCCCAAGCCCTGGTCTGCATTTCCTTTCTTCCTACAACTCCCTGCCCAGGTCCTCACCACGCACCATCCACAGAGCCAAACTCCTGCAAGTGGGCACGGGTCAGGATCTCTTTGTAGAGCGTCTCGGCCTCAGCATATTTGCCCTGTTTCAGGTAACAGGAAGCCTGGGGGCAGGAAGGCAGAAACACAGGAGCAACAGATGGAGATAAGGTCTAGGATTTTCCCTTTTTTTTTTTTTAGGGCCGCACCCGCAGCATATGGAGGTTCCCAGGCTAGGGGTCTAATCGGAGGTACAGCTGCCATAGCCACAGCAACTCCAGAACCGAGCCGTGTCTGCGACCTACACCACAGCTCACGGCAACGCCGGATCCTTAACCCACTGAGCGAGACCACGGATCGAACCCGCCTCTTCAAGGATACTAGCAGGATTCTTAGCCCGTTGAGCCACAGCAGGAACTCCCGGGATCTCCCCTTCTTTATGACTTCCCCTGGGATCCTCCTCACACCGCCTCTCTAGCTGCAGGGTCCACGGCGTTCCCACCCCACTCCCAAGAGGCCACGGAACTTGTGCCTTCCCACGGGAAGGAAGCAGACCTCTCAGCCCCAAGGCAGCCCCAGAGCTGGGCACAAAGAGGAGGAGGTGAGCGCAGGGACTCTGACGCTTTCCCCGCGCCTCCGCCCACGGCCTCTGCCCTCCCTCCCTTACCAGGTTGTTCTTGGTCCGGGCCACGTTAGGGTTGTCCGGCCCCAGCTGCCCCTCATAGATGGCCAGTGCCCGCCGGTAATAGCGTTCCACGGCCTCATACTTGCCCTGGTTTTGGCACAACAGGGCCAGGTTGTTCAGTTGCTTTGCCACATCTGGGTGGTCAGTGCCTAGGACCTGAAGGGGTGCAAAGGACAGATAGATGACTATTGACTGTGCGTGTGCGTGCGGGTGCGTGTGGGTGCGGGCGTGCATGCCCAAGCAGGGAGCGGAGGAAAGGAATGACGAAACGGGAACAAGGCAGAGACAGGGATGAGGCAAAAGGAAGTGAGGGAAAAGGGTAGATTGGAAGATAAAGGAGGGCTCTCCAAAACAGGGAAGAGCGGGCAGAGGGCACGGGTACCTTTTCTCGAATCTCCAGTGCCCGCTGGCACAGCGGCTCTGCCTCCTTGTATTTGCCCCTCTTGCCATAAAGCACAGCCAGATTGTTGAGGGTGGCAGCCACCTAGCAAGACAAGCCCATCCCCATCAGATGCTCGTGCTGCAAAGGACCTTGAACAGCAGGGCCCCACGCTGCACAAGTCCAAGACAAGCAGCCCCTGCCAGAGGCCGGGCGGGGCAAGCGCCGAACCCCTAGGCTCAGAGGCTCGGGAGGTGGTACCGCCCTCTAGGGAGATACTTAGATATTTCTGGAGGCGGGTTTTTTGTCTTTTGTTTGCCAGGAAGACTAAGGGCGCTGTTACCTTTGGGGAGACAAGGAGGGTGCTACAAATGTTCTGCCTGCGTGGGTCAGCTCGAGCAGCTTTGGAATGTCCTACCGGAGATTTAGGCACTCAGTAAAAGCTTTGACATTTGGTAGGACGCCAAGACAGGTGCTACTGTTTTGTTTTGTTTTTTTTCAGTCGCACCCATGGCGACTGGTTCATGGGCCAGGGATTGAATTCGTGCCACAGCAGCAACCCAAGCCACAGCAGTGACAATGCTGGATCCTTAACCCACTGAGCCACCAGGGAACTCCTCTAGTACATACTTTTATGTAACAAACTTACTGGTTTTACTTCTGCTAAATCTATAGTTATTCACTCACTGCATTTCAGGCTATTATGCATTGTATTCTTATTTTATTGTAATGTATTATATGTTACTTTATTACAAGTTACTTTTCTTTTTTCTTTTTTTTTTTTGGTCTTTTGTCTTTTTAGGGCGACACCCTCAGCATATGGAGGTTCCCAGGCTAGGGGTCGAATCAGAGCTGTAGCTGCCAGCCTACACCACAGCCACAGCAGCCTGGATCCAAGCCATGTCTGTGACCTACACCACAGCTCGTGGCAAGGCCGAATCCTTAACCCACTGAGTGAGGCCAGGGATCGAACCCGTGTCCTCGTGGACACTAGTTGGGTTTGTTAACCACTAGATCACAACGGGAACTCCAAAAGTTACTTTCCTTGTTTCTTTTTTATAATAATAAAGTATCATTCAATTTTTTGGGAAACTGTAGGTGTAGTTAAGTTACATTCTCTATGAATTAAGCATCAGGAGAATATACATAATAAGAAGCAATCACTGGGTCTTAGAGAGTTGAAAACCACTGGGATCAGCGGACAGTGTTGGGAGAAAGGGGTCCTCATGCCTCCTTCCTCAGAGCGCCCAGGGAGTGGGCCGAGGGCAGTGGACAGACAAATTAACAAAGCACGGGGGAAGGAGAGCAAGGAATACTGACAGCAGGGTGGTCCTGGCCCAGGGTGCTCTCTCGGATGCTGAGGGCATCATTCAGCAGATGGGCAGCTTCCTTATACTTATTCTGGTCCCTGTAAGAGAACAAAAGTGACAAGCGGTTACATCCTACTCTGTCCCCAAGCCTTACATTTGGGGTACCTTTAGGGATTGGGACCCACCGCCCATGAGGAGACAGGAAGCCTGGAGGGAACAGTGGGAGGGGTTCACTGACACACCCAGGACACACCCAGAGGAGGCCCTAGTCACAGGATGCAAGAGGCAGCAACAGAAAGAGACCCTCGCCAGAGAAGAGACTGGAGAAGCAAAAGGCCTGAGAGATGAGTCTTCTCCGAGGTCAAGGGCTCGGATATGAATGAGTTCTGGTTCGGGAGAAAGCCCGCTGGCGGGGTACGCCTGTGAGGGGGAAGGGGTAACCCACGGAGAGGAGGAACTGGAGCCAAAGGTAGATCAAGGAGGGACTGTGGAGGCAGGTACGTACGAGGAGGCAGGCCGTGCTCACCGATACACCAAAGCCAGGATGTTGAGCATGGTGGCCACGTCGGGGTGGCCTCGGCCGGACGTGCGCTCCAGGTCCTCCAGGGCCTGCTTGCAGAGCGGCACGGCTACCTCATAGCGGCCCTGGGCGGCATACTGGATCACCAGGTTGTGCAGTGTCCGCAGCCTCGCTGGGATCTCATAGCCGTTGTGCTGGGCGCCCTGGCCACGGGACACTACACCACGGCAGAAGACTTCCTCAGATGACCCTGCCTCTGCCTTTGCTGCCTGCCCTTCCCACCCCCATTCCACATCTCTCTCTTTTTTTTTTAGGGTCACACCTGTGGCATATGGAGGTTCCCAGGCTAGGGGTCAAATGGAGCTGCAGCTGCCGGCCTACGCCACAGCCACAGCAACGCCAGATCCCAGCTGCATCTGTGACCTACACCAGATCTCACGGCCATACCAGATCCTTTAACCCACTGAGCGGGGCCGGGGATTGAACCTATATCCTCATGGATACTAGTCAGGTTCATTTCCGCTGAGCCACAAGAGGAACTCTGCCACGTCTCCTTCAGTACCTGTGCCCACCTCTCACCTCCACACTCAACAGTCAATCTCCTGCCCCCTGCGTTGCCCCTGTGCCCATCACAATCCCATTTGTTCGTCCGGTCATTCCTTCATTCAACAAACGTTTACTCAACGAGCAGGAGCCAGGGGCTGTGGCAGGGATACAAAAATCAGAAAGACCTGGTCCTTTCCCTTGAGGCGCTCCTGCTCGTCCACCTCAGGCTCATTCTCCCACTCAACCCCGACTCCCTCGCTGGCAAGACCCGAGTCGTGCTCACCCTGGTCTCCTCAGTACCTAGCACAGGGCCTGACACAGGCTAAGTGCTTAATAAATGTTGATGAGTAAGAGGGGCGAGCTGAGGAAATCAAAGTCCTGGTCCCCGGCCCATCTGCAGAGGAAGGGGAGAACCTCTTCCCGGATGATGAGCATGCTGTGTTCAGGCCGCCCCTCTTCACCCTCCAACTCCGCAGGCCGACTCACAGCCGCTGCCGGGGTCCTCCTCCTCCTCATTTCGGAAGAGGTCATCCAGGGAATCCTTGGAGGCCTCGCCTTCCTTCTCCTCCTGGAAGGGAAGCGGCACCGTGTCTGGGCCACGAGAGCACCAGTAGCCTCTTCAGGCCCCCTCTAAACCACAATCACTGACTGGGGGTGCTGGGACACGCCAGCATCTGTCCCCCCAAGTTTAGGCTTCTCTTGTTCAGAAAAAACAGAGATGCTTTGGCCAGAACCTCGGGACTCTCCCTTCCTTCACATCCAGAAATTTTCCTTCCTTAAGACACTCATCCTCCACCTCTCCCCGCCCCCTACTCTTGAAATTATAGTCCCGTGTTGATCCCTGTGTGTTTACACTGATTACACGTCTGTCCTGTCTCTCCTGAGGGCAGGGGAGTGTCTGATCTCTTTGACACGTACCCCAAGTGTCTAGGTCAGCCTCGCGCCATCATCTGCCAGTGCTCAGTCGGGACTTAGTGCCCAACTCTCACTGCCCAACCTGCTTCCACACTGGACGAGTGTGCCCTGCCCCGCGAGGCCCTGCAGCCTTGTACAGACCTGCAACCCTCCTGCCCACTTTCACCAGTGCATCCCATACACATCACCCCACTTTCCCTGGATCAGACCACCATTCACCCCTGAAGCCTATCTATGACAGACAGACAGACAGATGGAGACGCACACACACACAGACACACATACGTACACACACCATCTAGAAAGCTCCTCCTTCTCCTTCATGACCATCAAAATCCATCCTGGTTTCTAATCCCGTCAAATAAAAACATCCAACCTAAATCTTACCCATCCCTGTGCGCCGCCTCCCCTGGGAATCTTTCAGACCATCTCAGCCCCCAGGAACCTATCTCCTTGGAATTCCTTCCACACCGACTGAACCGTTCCTCTAGCACTGGGCACTTGCTGCTTTGTGTGGTCACACACGTGTTCTCACATGTGAGCCTTGCTCCTACAGCTACATCCTAAGCTCAAGGACGCAGGAACTCTCGTAGTTCCTTACAGCCAGCCCGACACACGTCTTCTTACACTGCCTAAGGCACACAGAGACAGATAAAGGCCTGCTTGCGTGAGGGTTAAATAACACACATTTTGAGAGCAAACGTTAGGACTTGCTCAACTGGGCTGTGCTTTTCCTAACTGCAGTGCTTAGGATTCTGAAGAGGAATCGTCCAAATGCTTATCCGTCACCCGCAAAAAATCCGTTACTGTGAGAGCCTTGTTTACTGCTGCCTCCCAGCTGAGAGCACTGCACCTGACATACAGTAGTCATTCAATCAAATGTAGTTTTTTGTTTGTTTTTCTTTTTAGGGCCACACCCACAGCATATGGAAGCTCCCAGACTAGGGGTCAAATCGGAGTTGCAGCTGCTGGCCTACGCCACAGCCACAGCAACACCAGATCCAAGCCATGTCTGTGACTACACCACAGCTCATGGCAACCCCGGATCCTTAACCACTGAGCAAGGCAAGGGTCAAACCTGCATATTCATTGATACCAGTCAGGTTCCTAACCTGACGAGCCACAATGGGAACTCCCATTCAACCATATGTTGATTGAATGACTACTGTTTCCCCCTTGCTGTCATCTGGAGTTGGTGTCAGGACCTGAAACCTGCCAGATGGGGGCAGGCTGGGCAGGGCTGTTGGCCCTTGTGGGTGATGGAACAACTGCCCCACGTTGGTGGTGACTCCCTGCGGCCCGCCCCGCAGCCAGCGTCGCCTGCACGCTCGCTCACCGCAGTGTGCCCATCCTCGTCATACTGTCGCAGCTGTCCCAGGAACTCCAGGTGCTTCTTTTCCTCCTCCAGCTGAGCCACAGCCTGTTCGCTGCGCTGAAGCCGCTGCTGGGTACCCGCCAGCTCGTCCCGGAGCCACTGGTTCTCCTGACACAGCCGCCGGACCTGAGCCCGCAGCTTCTGTTTCTCCGACTCCACTGTGCTCAGGTGGTTGGCCAGGGCCAGCATCACCTAGGAGGGCGCATCCTGTGAGCCTCGGGTGCTGGCCGGGAGTGTTGAGAGATAGGTGGAAGGGGAGCCTTGGGAGGCGGCAAGACTGCCAGGGGCCAGGAGGCAGAGTTGGATAGTGACGGTTCTACGTTCAAAATGTACCCTGAATCCAATTTCTCACCGCTTCCAGAGCCCCCACCCCGGGCCACCTGGATGGGTAACTCCCACCTCCTAACTGGCCTCCCAGTTTCTGCCCTGTTCCTCTAGAGTCTGTTCTCAACCTTGCAGCCAGAAGATCCTTTCATTTTTTGTCTTTTTATGGCCACACATGCAGCATATGGAGGTTCTCGGGCTAGGGTTCGAATCAAAGCTACAGTTGCCGGCCTACACCACAGCCACAGCCACGCCAGATCCGAGCCACGTCTGTGACCTACAGCACAGCTCATGGCAACGCCGAGTCCTTAACCCACTGAGCAAGACCAGGGATCAAATCCGCAAACTCTTAGCTCCTAGTCGGATTCGTTTCCACTGAGCCACGACGGGGACTCCCTCATCTTCAACTCTTTGCTCAAATGGCACATTTTCAGTGAGGCTTTCCTGGACCACCCTACCTAAAACCGTTTCCTCTCTTCATACGCCCTAATCCCCTTCCTTGCTTTACTTTTATCTTTTTATACTTATCAATTATCACTCTGGCACACTGAATCACTTATTTATTTGTGTATTGCCTGCTTCCCCCAGCTAGACTCTAAGCTGCAAAATGGCAAAGCCTTATGGCCGCTGCGTGCAGTGATCTCTCTTGAGCAACCAGAAGATTAGTGCCTGGCACATGGTGGAGGCTTCATACATATTTACTGGGTGAATGAATGCAAGCATCTAGGAAGAGGGGATCCCAAGTGAACCCCAAACTCCAACCAGACAACTCTCCCCCATCTACTCGGGGCCACTTGGCACCACCTCCTCCCCCTCACCTGGGCCTCACTCAGCCCCAGCTCGATGTTTTCCATGGAACGGCGCAGCTGCCGGGCCTTCTCGTGCACCAGCCCTTCTTCATGGCCTCCCTGCTGCAGACACTCGATGGTATGGGAGAGGCTCTGCAGCACTGCCTGGTGCTCACTGTGGAGAGCCTCCAGCCCTTGGCTCACCAGACGGGTGCTCCCCAGGATCTCCTCCTGGCTGAGTCGGTGCCCTGCAGCCTCATCCCGCTGTCCCAACACCAGGCCCGACATCCCGGCTGGGGGACCTTGCCTGGACTACGGAGAAACAACAGAGCTCAGCTGGAGTCAAAATAAGAACCAGCCGCTGAGTGCCCTGGTTAGAGGCTGGCGGGGGCGGTGGAGGGGAGACTCCAAGTGAAGGCAAGAGAGAGAGTGGAGGGGAGGGAACCCTGTGGTTTAGTTGGGGAGAGAGAGAGTGAGCAGTGAGGAGGCAGCCTGCGACACTAGACACAAAACTAAGGTTGGGGGAGAGAGAGAAGGAGAGGAATTGACTTGAATGAAGAAAAACTGTAGAAGGAACAGAGGAGCTGAGAAGTAGCAGAGGGACTGAGCTAAGGAACAGAATGGAAAAGGTTTGGAGACAGAT
Source organism: Catagonus wagneri (assembly GCA_004024745.2). NCBI lineage: Eukaryota > Metazoa > Chordata > Mammalia > Artiodactyla > Tayassuidae > Catagonus > Catagonus wagneri. The sequence continues at coordinate 19,643,854 of PVHT021183523.1, forward strand.
TTGGGGTTAGGAAAAGGAATCAGGAGAGGAGAGGCAGCCGTCCAGGGAGCACAGAGGGTGTCTGAGAGAGCTGCAAAGGGAACAGGGTCAAAGCAGGCAGGAGATATGCTGAAAATAGTTCCGAATTAAAAAGGGGGTGTGGAGGAGTAACAGTTTTCAAATCAAGGTTTAAATCAAGAAAGAGAAGGAAAAGAAAAAAAAAAAAATAGGAGCCTTCATCACAGAACCCAGATGAGAGGCGCCTAGAGGTGCAGGTCACCCACAGAGCTAAGCCCAGCATCTGCAAACCTGGTCAGCCCTGCCTCTTTCCCCACATGCCTGAAACCTCAGGCCTCAGGCTGTCTGACTACTTCCTCAAAAGGGCCTTGTTTCTCATCTTTGAAGTCTTCTTACCTGTATATACCCCTTGGTTGTGGCGTTCAGGCAGGAGCCCGGAAGAAACTCTGTTCAAGCAGCCAGGGACTCAGAAGGATCTGCCCTGCCCAAAGTCCAGAAGTCCAGCGTTCCCACCCCTTCTCTCACCACTTCACAGCCTCCAGAGGACCTGGCATAGAGCCCCACCCAGGACAAACACCCTCCCTCTCCTGCCTACAGGTCTTCAAAGACGACCAATGTCCCTCCTCCTTCCAGAAGCCAACCTCCCACCCCAAGCCTGGGGAGATATTTTCTCCCAAGAAGGGAGTGAGATCTGATCTGAGACCTGAGGCAAGGGGCGTGTCTGGGAACGGTGAGGAGGCAGACCTGGTCACTCTTTGCCCAGTTATTTCTATGGCTTTGTCTCTATCATGACCACGTACTAACATACAAACAGGCTCTAAGAGTCAGCGTAGAGTGCCTCCCAGATGCCAGATGATGCAGGGAAGAATGGCAGGTCCGCTGAGCGGCTGCGGGATCACAGAGAACCGCGGCGCTAGGATTTGGTCTGCCCGGCCTGAGAATGCGGTTAAGTGTCCCGGACTGTCGACCTGCCCTGAGGCCCAGGGTGGGGAGAGAGTGAGATGGGCAGGAGAGAAGGGAGGAGATGGCCCAGGTCCGCGTCGCGGGCGAGGAGGACCCAGGGCCGGATTATCCCGAGGTCAAGGAGTCAGTCGGTATCGCAGGGGGCGGGGCGGACAGTCTGTCCGTCTGTCTGGACGCCGAGGGGGCGGGAAGAATCCCGGGGGGCGGAGTTTTTGAGTCTGACTCGAGTTGTTTGAGACTGCTCGAAAGGGCTGGTTTCTTAATCTGTCCGGGAATGCAAGGAAGAGGTAGCAGGATCTCAACTCTCAGCCCCAGAGGTACCCTCAAAGACTCACCCGCAGTCTGATGATCTGGCTACCTCTCTTGCCGGTACTGTCCCTTTAAATCCATCATGGCTGCCGCTTAAGGCAATTGTTTTGACGGCTCTGAGGGGCGGGGCCTGTTCCCCAGTCACGCGACCTAAGAACCGCCAGGGGATTGGGTCTACCTTGCACAGGGAGGAAAGGAGGTGTGTGTCCAACTTGGTCTTGGATTCTCTGCCCGCCTCTTTTCTTTTAACGTCATGATGGGGCGACCGCATTCGGACCTGTTAGCGTCATCCAGCAGCGCTAGGGTTCCTCGCTAAAGGTGATGGTGGTGTGCTGAGCCCAGCCGAGCCTGGTTAAACTCATGGCCCTGCGGGTGTTGACCCGTGCTCTTGGCTCTCTGAGCCTGACGCCCCGGATCGCTGTCACCCCCGGCCTAGGCCTGCTCCCGGCCGTCCAGGTAATCTACCTTACCGGGAATGAGGCTGTTTCCATTCGGCAGCCGGAGATGGCGCACCAGGAGACGCGAGGTGGGGGGTGCGAGTCTGGTTAGGAGTCACGCCGGCCCGTGACCTTGGATAAATCACTCTCAGCCTCAGCTTTCTCCTCTGTAAGCGTTGCTGTCTCATAGGGTCGCTGGATTCCTTAGACGAAGTATTGAAGATGAAGTGCTTCACAGACAAATGTACAGCTTTCAATAACTTACATTTATTGAGTGCCTCATAAGCCAAGAATAACAAACTTTTAAATAAATGAATTCCTTTCAACCAGTTTATAAGTTATCATTCCCGTGTTACACATGAGAAAACTGATATGTAATCCAAGCTCGTACACCAGCTATTGGAGCTAGGCAGCCTGGCTTCAAAGCCTAGGCTCTTAACCATGATTATAACCATTAAGGGTCAGTTAAGAGAATTAGAAAAATCAGGGCAAGATACCAAGACTAGGGGCCTAACATATGAAGATATCACAAGATTCCTAGTGGGCTGGGCAACCGGTGAGTCACAGAAAAGAGAAGTCTGTCTTACCTCCTCTGGACTTTTCAGACTGATGGTGGACTTTGGCAGATGCGTACCTAAAATTCAAAACCAAACCAACCTACAATGTGAAATGCTGGGACTACAGCAGGGAATAAGACATAAATGATCTCTCCCCTCCATTCATATCTGGAAAACTCTCGGAAACATAATGCGTAAAATGGTCACAGGGCATTGGTGCTTATGGTGGTACATGGATATATAGAAGTTATCAGCTCTGGAGAAGTGAGTTATTTAGGGAAAGAAAAGTTTCTTGGAGAAGGAATGTTTTGAGCCAAATCTGGAAGAGATGCACCAAAGGGGAGAACATTCCAATGAAGAAATACTTGAGGTGAGAGGATCAGGGGAGAAGAGGTAATCAGCATGCATATATCTAGATAAAGATTTCCCACTGGTATTTGTGCAAGCTGTGAAGTGTGGAGTTTTTGGATGGCTGGTCTGAGACATTTTCAGGAACGAGGCTACAAGCTAAACTTTGCGCCCTCTCTCTTGAGGGCACAAAGCCCTCGGAGTCTTCTCTTCTCTTTTTTTTTTTTTGACTTTATGGCCACACCACAGCATATGGGGGTTCCCAGGCTAGGCTAGGGGTCGAACAGAGCTGCAGCCACCGGCCTGTGCCACAGCCACGAGGGATCCAAACCATGTCTGCGACCTGCACCACAGATCCTTAACCCACTGAGCGAGGCCAGGGATCAAACCCAAATCCTCATGGCCACTAGCTGGGTTCGTTACTGCTGAGCCACAGTGGGAACTCCCCACCTTCAATTAGATTGTAAGCGAAATTGAATTCTGTTTATCTCTAGGTGATGAACAGTGTCTTCCTTACGCTGCCCTCTGGCTCGATGTCTCCTCCCTGTCGCCCAATCCTTACCTCTGTGGCTCTTAGTGCTAAGTTTGTGTCCTGGAAGAGTCGTACCAAGTATACCGTTATGCCGGTGAAGATGAGGAAGTCTGGGGGCCGAAACCACACAGGTGGGAGCAAGGGCAAGAAGATTTTTTTTTTGTCTTTTTAAGGCCACATCCGCGGCTAGGGGTCCCAGGCTAGGGGTCTAATCAGATCTGTTGCCGCCAGCCTACGCTAGAGCCACAGCAATGCCAGATCCAAGCCGCATCTGCGACCTACACCACAGCTCATGGTAGTGCCGGATCCTTAACCCTCTGAGTGAGGCCAGGGATCGAATCCACAACGTCATGTTTCCTCGTCGGATTCATTTCCACTGCACCACAACGGGAACTCCAAGGGCAAGAAGATTTAAGCAGTAAAGAGGGAAAACATGGTAGGACCCTAGGTCTGTATTTTGATACAGCCAGAGGAATGTAAGTAAAAAGCATATACTGGACTCCTTCTGCATGTAGTAGGTGTGTAAGAATGAGAGAGTTGAATACAAAGCAACAGACAAGTGGTATGTGCTCCTAAAGATAATCTAGGTAATTGAAAACCAGCTGTACTCAGGAAGTTGCATATTTTTCTTCATGCCCTTCAAAAATTTACAGTAGAAATTGAACATGAGTTTACGTGCCTCTTAGTGAACTTACTTAAAATTACTGAATTCAGTAATTCGTAGAGATTTTTATCTGGAAGTTTTTTGTTTTGTTTTGCTTTTTACCTTCTTTTCCTTATATTATCTTCCATAGTGGTTTATCCCAAGAGACCGGCTATAGTTCGGAAGTTTTACATTTCAGTATCGTAACTGTGTTTTTACTGAGCTCCATGTAGGTGTTCACCCCCACTTACCCCAATTTTCTATTTGTGTCATAATGTTGGGAAGCATTGCTTTCTGCCTAGGAGGACTCTGTTCCCAGTGTTGGGAACCGATGCATCTGACCCAGATCATGTCCCTGCACTGTCCTGACAGGCCGAATCCAAGTGCATGGTATTGGTGGGGGCCACAAGCAACGTTATCGCATGATTGATTTTCTGAGGTTCCGGCCAGAGCACGAATCCAAGCCAGGACCCTTTGAGGAGAAGGTCATTGCTGTCCGCTATGATCCCTGTAGGCAAGTCTGGGATGTAAAATGATGATGGTGTGGCTGAATTACTACTGCTCTGTGGCTCTTCAGAAGATCTGAGGCAGCCTAGATGGTCTGCTTACCTGTCCCTCCCTCTGAACAGGTCAGCAGACATAGCTCTGGTTGCTGGGGGCAACCGGAAACGCTGGATCATTGCTACAGAGAACATGAAGGCCGGAGATACAATTTTGAACTCTGACCACATAGGTCGAATGGCAGGTGAGAGCTGGCAGCCAGATGTGTGTGGGCTGGGAGGCTGCAAGGGTACTGGTGCTGATGAAATTCTGTCTTTCAGTTGGTGCTCGGGAAGGGGATGCACATCCTCTGGGAGCCTTGCCGGTGGGGACCCTCATCAACAATGTGGAGAGTGAGCCAGGCCGGGGGGCCCAGTATATCCGAGCTGCAGGTATGAAGAAAGGAGCTGCTTAGGGTTTTAGAGTGTGGAAATCCAAGTGGTACTAACGGCACAATTCTCTGAACCCTTTGGGCCCACATCTGGTGCACTGGTAGAGAAAAAGAAGGAAAAACAAGGATGTTTGTGGGAGTTCCCATTGTGGCTCTGGTGGATTAAGGACCCAATGTTGCTGTGGCATGGGCTGCAGCTGCAGCTCCAATTCAACCCCTGGCCTGGGAACTTCCATATGCCCCAGGTGTGACCATAAAAAGATAAAAAAGGGGGGGGGTGCTTGTGTTTTAACCTAAAACCTTGCATGCATCCTGCTTCAGTGTTTCTTCTCCTAAAACGCATAGGGAGGGTGGTGTGGAGGGGTGTGGCCCCTTGAAAACCTGCTGCCCACCTCCTCCTCTGTGGAGGGTGGCAGAACTTTTTCTCCCCTCCCCAGGGACCTGCGGTGTGCTGCTACGGAAGGTGAACGGGACAGCCATCATCCAGCTGCCCTCTAAAAGGCACATGCAGGTGTGCGTGGGGTGCAGGAGGAAGGGATCCGCAAAGCGAGGAATTTTTGGAATGTCCCTTTCCTGTATGGAATAGCTCCCAGGTGCTTCATGTTTAGAACTGCCTGGAGCTGAGTCTGTCCTTTCTGTCATGTGACTAGTCGTGCCTCGTCAGAATGGCACCTTCATGGAGTAGAAAACACTGCCTTGTTCCTTACTATTGCGGGATCTGCACTTAGGTTCAATTATGCTGTGCTTTTCCCCTGTCCGCCCCCCTCTCTCCTTGAGTATAAGAAGCCTCCCAAGGGCCCATGCCCTCGACAGTGTCAGGCTTTTTCTCCCTATGGCGGATTCCTCTCCTGTTTTCTCTGTCAGGTGCTGGAAACGTGCATAGCAACCGTGGGCCGAGTATCCAATGTTGATCATAACAAACGGGTCATCGGCAAGGCCGGGCGGAACCGCTGGCTAGGAAAGAGGCCCAACAGTGGGCGCTGGCAGCGTAAGGGGGGCTGGGCTGGCCGGAAGATTCGGCCGCTGCCCCCCATGAAGAGTTATGTGAAACTGCCCTCGGCTGCTGCCCAAAGCTAATATCCCTGGACTCTAATAAAATGGCCCCCATTTTTATCCGTTTCTGGGTTTTTGGGAAGGGAGGATGGTCCATACCGGACAGGAGTGGGAGGTGACGGGGACAAGAGCAAACAACCTTCTAGGGTGGAGGGGAGAAAGGAGAGGAAAACGAGCGGAGCCGCCTCCCTCGCCTCGGTCCCGGTCGCGTCGTCCGTAACGGAGGAGAGGGGCATAGGTGAGCACGGTCTTTCCCAGTTCTGCCTTTGGGAAGCTGGGGAAGGCACTTCCGGTGGCGGGAGGAGGAGGACGAAGAGGGGAAGGGCGGCGGGCTGGAGGAGGTGCTGCGCGTCGCCAAGGTGGCACCCTGCGGCTCCGCCCCGGCGCTCTCTCCGGGCCCCTAGCTTTCCGCTGGGCCCGGCGGAAATGAGGCGCGGCTCCCGGCGGCTCAGCGGGCGGAGCCGCTTGTTGGGGATAGGCCCCGCCCCGCCGTGCCCAGGAGGCCGCAGACCTGCGCGCGGCGCGGGAGGGGCCCCGGGGCGTCAGGTCCCGCGCGCCACGCCCCCTCCCGCCTCTCCGCCGCGACCCCTTACTGGGGGCATAGGCGCGGCCCAAGTCTCCGCCGGCGCCACCGCCATCGTCCGCGCCGCGTCCCTAGCTCGGCGAGGGACAGGCCTCGCGCCGGGACCGCCATCGACTTCTAAGGTGGCCAGAGCCCCGCCGCGGGCCCCTGCCCCGAGCGCGGGTTATCCTCCGCCCCCTCGCCCACCCGGCCTCGCGCCCCCCCAGTCCATGGAGCCGCGGGATTCTCAACTGGCCTGGCCCTTTCGTCTGCATCGTGCCGCGCGACCCTCTTTTCTCTAGTCTTCGATCCCGGTCCCTCAGTCCTCGCGCCCTTCACCCACCGGGTCTTCTTTGCACCCTGTTCAGGGGCTCGCGTCGCCTCCACCCGCCGTGCTGCTCCGGCGCCTCCAGCCCACCGCGCCCTAACTCTACCACCAGGTCTCCGGGTCTTTTGTCTCTGCAGAATCACTCTTCTGTGCTTCAGCGTTCGAACTGGCGTCCTTTCCCGTACACACTCGGGGTGTCTATCCCCAACCCCCAAAATACACACCCCTCTCCTTTCCAGCTCTGCTGCTGCTGTTTGTTTCAGAGCCCTGTGATTCGCTTTCATTCCAAGGCGGCCCTGCCCCCACTGCTCCAAACCAACTCACTCCACGCTGCATGTAGGGCCTTAGAAGTCTTCTTTTAGCCCCCAAATTTTGAGTTCTTTCAGAACAAACGCCCCAGTGTTCCTCCCAGCCTGCAGCAGGCAACTGCTGGGCTCTGCTTTACCCCACCCAGCCCGACAGCTGTTGCCACATTTGCTCTCCCAACTCCTGGGTGTCCTTGATTTTCTGACCTCCTGTCACTCCAGCTTGCCTGTGCTCTTTTCCTTGTGTTCCCAGGTGTCAGCATGGCGGGGGAACTCCGCTACAGGGAATTCAGGGTGCCCCTGGGGCCAGGCTTGCATGCCTATCCCGATGAGCTGATCCGCCAGCGAGTGGGCCATGATGGGCGTCCTGAGTACCAGATCCGCTGGCTCATCCTCCAGCGCGGGGATGATGGGGAAGGGGGCTCCAGCCAAGTGGACTGCAAGGCAGAGCACATCCTGCTGTGGATGTCCAATGACGAGATCTATGCCAACTGCCACAAGATGCTGGACAAGGACGGCCAGGTCATCGGGCCCTCGCAGGAGACAGCCGGCGAGGCTGGAGCCCTGGACAAATCGGTGCTGGGGGAGATGGAAACCGACGTGAAGTCTCTGATTCAGAGGGCCCTAAGGCAGCTGGAGGACTGTGTGGGCTCCATTCCCCCTGCTCCTCTGCTTCACACTGTCCATGTGCTCAGTGCCTATGCCAGCATTGAGCCCCTCACGGGGGTCTTCAAAGACCCAAGAGTCCTGGACTTGCTCATGCACATGCTGAGTAGTCCTGATTATCAAATTCGCTGGAGTGCGGGCCGGATGATACAAGCCCTGGCTTCCCATGATGCTGGTGAGGGGCAGTGGTGGGGGGCGGGGGGGGACAGGAGAGGGGCTGGGTCAGCCTACGGTCTCACAGGGCACAGTGACTGCAGTCTCTGACCTCATCGATCATTTACGTAAATGATGCTGTTGCCCTTCTCTTAGAATTGGAAGAAAAGGAGGCGAGAAGGTGAGTGTGAACATCTCTGCAGAAAGGGGAGACTGAGGCTTTCCCCCTGTGGCTCAGCGGGTTACGAACCCGGCTAGTATCCATGAGGAAGCGGGTTCGATCCTTGGCCTCCCTCAGTGGGTTAAGGATCCAGTGTTGCTGTGAGCTGTGGTGCAGGTCACAAATGCAGCTTGGATCCATGCAGCTGTGACCGTGGCATAGGCCGGCAGCTGCAGTTAATTCGACACCTAGTCTGGGAACTTCCATATGCCACAGGTGCAGCCCTAAAAAGAACACACACACAAAAATAACCCAACTTAGCATCTTTGAGGATTCAGGCTCGATTCCTGGTCTTGCTCAGTGGGTTAAGGATCCAGCATTGCCGCAAGCTGTAGCATAGGCCAGCAACTACAGCTCCAATTTGGCCCCTAGGCCAGGAACTTCCATATGCCATAGGTATGGTTGTAAAAAGGAAAAAAAAGCGAGAGAAAGGGAATCCCTTTTTTTTTTTTTTTGCTTTTTAGGGCTGCACCTGTGGCATATGGAGGTTCCCAGGCTAGCGGTCTAATCAGAGCTATAGTCACCGGCCTATGCCAGAGCTACAGCAACACCAGATCTAAGCCGCATCTGCGACCTACACCACAGATCACGGCAATGCCGGATCATTAACCCACTGAGCGATGCCAGGGATGGAATCCACAACCTCATGGTTCTTAGTCAGATTCGTTAACCGCTGCGCCACAAATGGGAACTCTGAAAGGGAATCCTTGAGAACCTCGCATTAATTGTCTTTCTATGTGAAGGAAGGATTTTATTATTTACTTTTTTGGCTGCACCTGTGGAACACAGAAGTTTCTGGGCCAGGGATCAAACTTGCGCCACAGCAGTGACCCAAGCCACAACAGTTACAATGCTGGATCTTTAACCTGCTAGGCCACCAGGGAACTCCAAAGGAAGAATTTAGACTATTGCATCTAAGATAGTAAAATGATAGAATAAGATAATAAGCTTTGGCTTTTGAAACAGATCAGCAAATCATGTCATTCTTAGCGTGTGATGACAAAAGGACTGGACTGAGAGAGGAGAGCTTCTGGGGGAGATGGCTGGGAAGGGTGAGGTTAGGGAGTCGTTACTGATTGGTGTGTGGTTACAGGGACCCGGACCCAGATCCTCCTATCACTGAGCCAGCAAGAGGCCATTGAGAAACACCTGGATTTTGACAGCCGCTGTGCTCTACTGGCTCTGTTTGCACAGGCCACGCTCTCTGAACATCCCATGTCTTTTGAGGGCATTCAGCTGCCACAGGTATTCTGCGGGGAGTGTTGGGAGGGAGCCATAGAAAAATCTCGGACCCAGGCCTTTGCACCTGTCCACAGAGGACAGAGTGGAGATGGGGGCTAAAGCTGGGACAAGGTGGACTTAGGCCAAAGGTTGTGTCCTACAGGTCCCAGGAAGGCTGCTCTTCTCCCTGGTGAAGCACTATTTGCACGTCACCTCTCTCCTGGATCAGCTGAATGACAGTGCCGTGGAACCAGGAGCCCAGAACTCTGCTTCCGAGGAGTTGAGCAGGGAGAGGGGTCGACTGGAGCTGGAATTCAGCATGGCCATGGGCACCCTGATCTCTGAGCTGGTGCAGGCCATGCGCTGGGACTGGCCCTCCCACAGACGGGGGCCCTCAGCCCAGTCTTGCTCCGTCTTCCAGCCCCAGCCGGCAGGTGCAGGCCCAGGGCTCCCACAGGCCCAGCCTGCGCCCTCCCTCAGCAGGTCAAGGCGGTTTCGCCCTCGCTCTGGGTTCGCAAGTGGTGATACCTATGCCTCGTATGTGCGGGACACGCTGGAGCCGGGGATGCGCGTGCGGATGCTGGAGGACTACGAGGAGATCAGCGCCGGGGACGAGGGCGAGTTCCGGCAGAGCAACAATGGCGTGCCCCCTGTGCAGGTGAGCCAGGGTGCCGTGGCGGGCCGGGCTGCCGGGGTCCATCTGGGCTGGGGCATAGCTGGGGTCTCCACTCCGGGGACTCTGGCAGACCACCCAAGGAGAAAAGCCCCAAGGGAACTGGAATGGTTTAACGGGGGTCAGGGATGGACAGGGGCCTCTGGGCAGGCTGAGGAAATCAGCCTTTAGGAGAATGAGGTCAGGAAAACTCACTCCCAGGCAGAAGCTGATACAGCAAGACTTCCCCAGAGGTCAGTTCAGGAAGACAGCGTGGTTAAGGCCAGGAGGAAGCGCAGGGGCATGAGCCACCCAGGAGAGGTGAGAGAGGCAGAGCCTGGCCCCGTGGGAGGAGGGCATCCTGTGTGCGCACGCGCCTGTTCTCATCTGGCATATGGATACCAGATGTTTTGCTCTGGGAGGACTGGTCACCCTGGGGCTCTAAGTCCTCATCTTCCACCGCAGCTGGTCACTCAGTGAGCTCTCCTCCCCCTCGCTCTCTTTTTCCCCTGTATCCCCAGGTGTTGTGGGAGTCGACAGGCCGCACCTACTGGGTCCACTGGCACATGCTACAGATTCTGGGCTTTGAGGAAGACCTTGAGGACATGGTTGAGACTGATGAGTACCAGGGGGCAGTGGGCAGCCGAGCCGGGGGTGTAGGTGAGCCCAGAGGGAAGCAGGAGCCAGCTCTGAGCGGAGGAGCCGTGGTCTGGATGGACAGGCAGTGACATCTCTGTGCCCCACTGCGCATTTCCACAGCCCTGCCCTCCTGGCGGTGGAAGCCCATGACCGAGCTCTACGCCGTGCCCTACGTGCTGCCTGAGGACCAGGACGCCACGGAGAGTGCGCACCTGAGCCAGGCTGAGTGGTGGGAGCTCCTCTTCTTCATTAAGAAGCTGGACGGACCTGACCAGCAGGAGGTTCTCCAGATCCTCCAGGAGGATCTGGCTGAGGAGGTAGAGCCGCTTGGATTCACACAGAGGCTGGAGGGCTGCTCTGCAAGGGCTGGGCTGGGCTGGAGCATTTGGAAGGCTCGGGATAGGACCTGGAGGTCGAAAGTCTAGGAGGTTCGGAGGTGTTGGCAAGCTGTTTGGGAGGAGCCAGCCACGAGAGGTTCAGGGTGGACAAGGTGTCCGCAGAGTCCCCTTCCCCTGCCGGCAGAGCTGTCTGCGTGACAGCGTCTCCTCGGTGGCAGATTCCGGATGATGAGATCCTTGCTGAGCTGACCGTGCCCGCGGAGTCGGCCCAGGAATTGCTGCTGGTTCTGCCACAGCGACTTGATGACAGTGCTCTCAGAGACCTGCTCAGCTGCCGTGTCTACAGGAAATACGGGCCCCAGACCCTGGCCGGGCAGTCGGTCTACCCATCTATGCTGGAAGCCCAGGCCCAACCTCAGAAATCGGCAGGCGCAGCCAGAGTGGAAGGTAGGGTCCCAAATGGACAGCAGCTCTGCTGACTGGTCCCCAGGAGGGCGTTAGCCCCTGTTCTGGTTTGGGTGCAGTCCTGTCTGGAAGAGACAGCGCCTTAGGAAGAATTCAATTTTTTTTTCTTTTTTTACTTCTTAGGGCTGCACCCATGGCATATGGAAACTCCCAGGCTAGGGGTTGAATCGGAGCTACAGCTGCCGGCCTACACCACAGCCACAGCAACACGGGATCTGAGCTGCATCTGCAACCTACACCACAGCTTGCTGCAAAGCCGGATCTTTAACCCACAGAGCGAGGCCAGGGATTGAACCCGCATCCTCATGGACATTCCGTCCAGTTCTTAACCCACTGAGCCACAATGGGAACTCTCCCAAACCTAACTTTTAGGGGGACAAAGAGATCAAAAACATTTTTAGGAGAAATTAGGAAACAAGGTTGAGAGTTAATGACCCTGTCTCTCCATTTCTGATCCCCCACTAACAGTGGCCGACTCCTGTGACTTTCCCTTTCCTGTAGCAAAAGAAGCCCCGACTCAGTGCCCTCACGCTCCCCTGCAGCATCTGGCGGAACGTCACGGTCCTGCTGGGAGGATCATCCTGGATCTGGAGCGAGCCCTCAGCACAGAGGGGACCCGAGAGGGTGAGGTCAGGCCCCTCCTGCTGCAGCTGCAGCGGCATCCCCAGCCCTTCCTCGCACTGATGCGGAGCCTCGACACCCCGGCTGCGGCCAGCAAGGCCCTGCACCTGGCCGTCCTGAGGTGAGCGCGCGGTGAGGGGTGGGCTGGGCAGAGGGGTCTCCGAGGCTGCCTGCACATCTCTCTCCTCCCGCCCCCCGTTCCCCAGAATCCTGACGCAGCTGGTGGACTTCCCTGAGGCACTGCTGCTCCCCTGGCACGAGGCCATGGACGCCTGCATGGCCTGCCTGCGGTCCCCAGACACTGACCGAGAGGTACCCTGCCCTGCTCCAGGGGGATGCTGAGAGAGAGGACCCAGAACAGCTTCTGGCAGGGCAGACCCCCTGAGTGCGATTCTGGAGGGCACCACGGAGAGTTTGAGCTCTTGGTTTGGGTTCGGGTTTTTTTTTTTTTTTGGCTGTGTCCGAGGCATGTGGAAGTTCCCAGGTCAGGCGTCGAACCCGTGTCACAGCAGCAACCTGAGCCACTTCAGTGACAACACTGGATCTTTAGTCCACTGCACCACAAGGGAACTCCTGGGTTTTGTTTTTAAAACTTGATTATTTTAAAAAACAGGTCAGGGGTTCCCTGGTGGCCTAGCAGTTAAAGGATGTAGCATTATCACCGCTGTGCTGTGGGTTCAGTTCCTGGCCTCAGAACTTCCGCATGCCTCGGCACAGCCGTGAAGAAAAAAAAAAAAGATCACTCATTCACACAGTTCACAACAGTATAAGACATGGAAAATTCTCACTCCCACATGAGTTCCTCTGCTCCCAGTGCCTCCCACAGGCTCCTTACTGGTAAACTTTTTTTTCTTTTTTTTTTTTGCTTTTTAGGTCCACACCTTTGGTATATGGGGCTTCCCAGGCTAGGGGTCTAATTGAAGCTACGACTGCCGACCTGCGCCACAGCCACAGCAACGCCAGATCCCAGCCTCGTCTGTGACCTACACCACAGCTCACAGCAATGCCAGATCCTTAACCCACTGAGCGAGGCCAGGGATCGAACCCATCACCTCATGGTTCTTAATTGGATTTGTTTCCACTGTGCCACGATGGGAACCCCTAGTAAATTCATATTAATTTATGTTTCCTTCCGTTGTTTTTGTTATGCAAATACAAACAAACCCACATGTGTGATCTTATTTGCCATCTCCTTTTTTTTACATAAAAGTTTGTATTACATTGGGAGTTCCCGTCATGGCTCAGCGGAAACAAATGGCTAGCATCCATGAGGATGCAGGTTCGATCCTTGGCCTTTCTTAGTGGGTCGGGGATCCAGCATTGCATTGCTGTGAGCTGTGGTGTAGGTTGCAGACACGGCTGGGATCCTGCCTTGCTGTGACTGTGGTGTAGGCCAGCGGCTACAGCTCCTATTTGACCCCTCACCTGGGAACCTCCATATGTCTCAGGTGTGGTGCTAAAAAGCCCCCCCTGCAAAAAAGTGGGAGTTCCCGTCGCGGTGTGGTGGAAACGAATCCGACTAGGAACCATGAGGTTGCGGGTTCGATCCCTGGCCTTGCACAGTGAGTCAAGGATCCGGCGTTGCTGTGGCTCTGGTGTAGGCTGGCAGCTGTACCTCTGATTAGACCCCTAGCCTGGGAACCTCCATGTGCGGTGGGTGCAACCCTAAAAAGACAAAAAGAGGGAAAAAAAGGTGTGTTTTATTAAGAACCTCCATGGCTCTGTCTGGCTGGGCCTGTGGAGGAAAGGGGGTGAAGGAGGCAGAGGGTACCATCACACCCCGGAGTCCCCTGCCACAGAGCCATCCTGGGCCAGAGGCTTGGCAAGCGGTCAGAGAACCAGGGCCATGGTGACAGTGTGACAGTGGGTGTCTGCAGAACACATCTGGGACTGTTACCCAAACTCTGGCTCCAACATACGCACCTCTGGTCCCTCTCCTTGCAGTCAGGTGTCTGTGCTTGGGGCCTGAGTGTCTCAAAACAACCCCGCAGCTGGTTCTTGAGGCAGCAGGGCCCGAAAAGAAACCCCAGGAGATGCTCCCTGTATCTGTTGCTGGCATGGTCAGTAGTCGAGAACCCCAGGGCTTCAGGGCACCTCTTGGCTTTTCCATTTCGGTTCGTTTGCTCCCTCATCGTCCCGAGCTGCCTGTCTTCCCATCCCTGGTTGTTTCCTCACTGTTCACTGCGGTGGCCCCGGCACCCAGCACACTCTGGGTGTGTGGTCAGCACTGCCGAAGATGCCTTGTGCTCTGTAGCCTGTCCGTTTAGTCTCTCTCCCTGCCCCTCCCCAGGTGCTCCAGGAGCTGATCCTCTTCCTGCACCGCCTAGCCTCGGTGAGCAGGGACTACGCCGTGGTGCTGAATCAGCTAGGAGCTCGAGATGCCATCTCCAGGGCCCTGGAAAAGCACCTGGGAAAGCTGGAGCTGGCTCAGGAGCTGCGGGACATGGTGTTCAAGTGTGAGAAGCATGCGCACCTCTACCGGAAACTCACCACCAACATCCTGGGAGGCTGCATCCAGGTCAGGAGGAAGGGTGGCAGGGCAGGGCTTGTGGGTTCACAACTAGGAGAGGATCTGAAACCTGAGCAGTGGCAGGGGAAGGGGGTGTGTTCCTGAGGCTGGGAGAGGCAGATGAGTCTCGTGAAGGGGGGTGTTTGTTCCCCGCCCTCTTCCCCATCTGGTCCTGCTCGGCCAGCGTTACAAAGGGAGTCCCATGGCTACTGGGGTTCTTTCTCCACGTGTTTCCTTGTCCCTGCCCGAGCCCCACACCCCTTCTCTCCAATGTCCCGGCTGCAGATGGTGCTGGGCCAGATTGAAGACCACAGACGCACCCACTGCCCCATCAACATCCCCTTCTTTGATGTGTTCCTCAGATATCTGTGCCAGGGTTGGTGCCTGTCCCCGCATTACCCCGCATCTGCACCCCTCCATCCTTCCCTCCACACCTGCCAGGCTGTGACCGCCACCCCTTCCCGCCGCCCGCAGGCTCCAACATGGAGGCGAAGGAGGACAAGTGCTGGGAGAAGGTGGAGGTGTCCTCCAACCCGCACCGGGCCAGCAAGCTGACCGACCGCAACCCCAAGACCTACTGGGAGTCCAGCGGCAGCACCGGCTCCCACCACATCACCTTGCACATGCGCCAGGGTGTCCTCGTCAGGTAACGCGCTCCTTCCCATGCTTTCTCGTGACTTCCCTGCCGTTTGGGGAAGCACCCCCACCGGTGTCCGCGAGGTCAGGACTGGATTGAGTTCTCTCTCCCTTTTTTTGGCTTTTTAGGGCCACACTTGCCGCATATGGAGGTTCCCAGGCTAGGGGTCGAATTGGAGCTATAGCTGCAGGCCTTCATCACAGTCACAGCAACCAGGGATCCAAACTTTGTCTGCGACCTACACCACAGCTCATGGCAACGCTGGATTATTAATCCACTTAACGAGGCCAGGGATCGAACCTGCGTCCTCATGGGTGCTAGTCAGATTTGTTTCCGCTGCGCCACGATAAGGAACTCTTGGATCGGGTTCTGATTGGTTCCTCTGCAGGCAGCTGGCTCTGCTGGTGGCTGGCGAAGACGCGAGTTACATGCCTGCCAGGGTGGTGGTATTCGGGGGTGACAGCACTGCCTCTCTTAACACGGAACTCAACTCGGTAGGGACCCCTGTGTCATTAGGCCACCTCTCATGGGATCCGCCCTCCTGCCCAGACCCCTAAATGCCTATATTCCTCCTCTTCTTGAACCCCATAGAAGATCAAGTCCATCCTTGGGCCCATGTGACGGCCTCAGGCCCTGAGCAGTGAGGGTGGCGTCAGGAACCCCCACACCCCAGGGCTGGTGCTTTCAGCACTCCATCCATACACGTGGCGGTAACAGCACTCTCTGCTCCCCCAGGTCAACGTGATGCCCTCCGCCAGCCGGGTGGTGCTCCTGGAGAACCTGAACCGCTTCTGGCCCGTCATCCAGATCCGCATAAAGCGCTGCCAGCAGGTGTGTCCAGGGGGTGGTGTGGGTAGCCCCTGGGCACCGGGCCCTGCACCCAGGAACTGTTGCCAATCTTGGGCCAGCGCTCCAGCCCGTCCTAAGGCCCCACCGTGGGGCTGGTGGACATGGACCTGTGTGTGTTGCAGGGCGGCATCGACACCCGCATTCGGGGGTTGGAAGTCCTGGGCCCCAAGCCCACGTTCTGGCCCGTGTTCCGGGAGCTGTTGTGTCACCACACACGCCTCTTCTACATGGTTCGGGCACAGGCTTGGAGCCAGGATGTAGTGGAGGACCGCAGGAGCCTCCTGCACCTGAGCTCCAGGTGTGTGTGTGCCTGTGTGCAGAGAGATAAGAGCCTTACAGAGGGCTGCGGGGGGCTCTTGAGGAGGGCGACCTTGCTTGGGTGGGGGCTGGAATGTTCTGCAGTTGGGAGAAAGAAAGAAAGGACAGAGAAAGAGGTTTCTGTGGTGGCTGGGCATGGGGCATGCCAAGGAATCGAGGGGGTTGTGACCTCCTGAGGGGAGATTTGGCCGGTTTTGGGGGAAGCTGGCAGTCTTAGGTTGGGGGGACACCAGGTCGTCACTTAGGTCTCCAGCCCCCAACACCTTCCTCCCCATCCTCCTCCCCAGACTCAACGGGGCTCTTCGCCAGGAGCAGAATTTTGCCAGTCGCTTCCTCCCTGACAACGAGGCCACCCAAGCCCTGGGCAAGAGCTGCTGGGAGGCCCTGGTCAGCCCCCTGGTGCAGAACGTCACCTCCCCCGGTAACCACCCCGCCCCCGTGCCAGCCTGCTGCTTGGCCGCACTCGCCGCCCCTTCTTGCTCTTCCCTAGAGCCACCTGGGAAATGCTCTTGGCCCTTTTGGTACCCGTGTTCATTCGGGACCCCCGTGTCCCCCTTCTCCTTTCCCCTGTCTGCCAGGTGCCAGCTGACACCACAGGGGCAGGGGGGTCCTTGCCATCTCCCTCACCGTCTGGTTCTGTCCCGTTGCCCTTTCTCTGCACTCCCGTCCAGCCCAGCTTCCCTGCTGCCCGGCGGACGTGCCCCGCCTTGGCTTGTTTTCCCTGCCCCCAGATGAGGATGGCATCAGCCCCATGGGCTGGCTGCTGGACCAGTACCTGGAGAGCCGGGACGCTGCCTACAACCCCCAGAGTCGCGCGGCCGCTTTCTCCTCGCGGGTGCGCCGCCTCACCAACCTGCTGGTGCACGTGGAGCCCTGCGAGGCATCCCCCAGTGAGTGCTGGGGGTTCAGGCTCGGGAGCCTGGTCCCCACCCCCTCGCACACTGCAGGTGTCTGTTCCTCCTCCCCCTCCCTCCCTGCATGCCTGGCCTGTCCATCTTCCGGTCTGGGACCCCTACCTGGGAGCATCGCGTTGGGCGGAGCGTGAGGAAAGGCCCCCAGGCTCACCCTTGAACGGGGACCAAGGAGCTGAGGGGCTCCCCGCCGCCGCCTCTGCCCCTTCCACTGTCTCCACAGAGGGCAGACACAGAAGCCACGACTGGCGCTCCCTGGCCACCCAGGGGCTTCCCAGTAGCGTCATGAGAAACCTGACCCGGTGCTGGCAGGCCTTTGTGGAGGAGAAGGTGGGGGGAGCAGGGGCGCGGCGGGGGGCGGGGGGCAGATCAGGACCGTGGCCCCCTTCACGCTGCCGCCCCGCCTTCCCTCCAGGTGAACAGCTTTCTGACCTCACACTGGCAGGATGATGACTTTGTGCCCCGCTACTGCGACCACTTTCATAATCTGCAGAAGTCGAGCTCCGAGCTGTTTGGGCCACGGGCGGCCTTCTTGCTGGCGCTGCAGAACGGCTGTGCCGGGGCCCTGCTGAGGCTCCCTTTCCTCAAAGCTGCCCATGTGAGCCGCCCACCCCCCTTCCCCCGAGGCTCTCCCTCCCCCACCTCCTCAGAACGGCCCCCCTTCCATTCCCACTTAACGAGGAGCATATACTGCTACAGAACCATGTTATCGAAAACTCCAAAAACAGTGACCCACTTTGTACCATCCTAACATATCCCGGCCTGCTTTCTACTACTTGTGTGCGTGATTTCACACAGCTCACCCGTGCGTAGCTAAAATGCCTTATCCTGTTTTCCTTTTGACTGCACCTTCCGCATGTGGAAATTCCCGGGCCAGGGATGGAACCTGCACCATAGCAGTGACCCAGGTCACTGCAAAATGCCAGATCCTTAACCTTTCTATCTTGTTTTCTTTTGACCCTTACACTCAAAGCAACATTTTCAGTGTTGCTATTTGTCCTCATTTAAAAACTTCTGCATAAATTGCAATCTAATGGATATAGTATAATTACTCCACCATTCCCATTATCTCACCCATTTTTTTCTTTTTCTTTTTTTTTTTTTTGCTTTTTAGGGCCACACCCAAGGCATATGGACGTTCCCAGGCTAGGGACTGAATCGGAGCTGCAGCTGCCAGCCTACACCACAGCCACAGCAATTCAGGATCCAAGCCACATCTGTGACCTACACCACAGCTCGCAGCAATCCTGGATCCTTAACCCACTGAGCGAGGCCAGGGATTGAACCTGTGTCTTCAGTGATACTAGTCAGATTCGTTTCCGCTGAGCCACAATGGGAACTCCTTAATCTATTGAAGGTTTGTGACAATCCTGCATTATTAGGTGACAGTCAGCATTTTTTTAGCAATATTGTATTGTTCAGTTAAGGTATGTACACTGTTTTTTAGGCATAATGTTATGCACACTTACTAGACTATCAGAAAAAGTAAATATACTTTTATATGCTCTCAGAATCCGAAAATGTGTGTGACTTACTTTATTGTGAGCCTGGAGCCAAACCAGCAAAATCTCCGAGGTGTGCTTCTGTCTCTTCATACTGAGTTAAATTTTAGACATGCTGAATGTGAGAAAACAGTTTTCATCATTATTCATATTGTTAATGTGCACAGCTGTTAATGATTTTAGTTTTTTTTTTTTTTTGCCTTTATGTAGAACCACACCCGCGGCATATGGAGGTTCCCAGGCTAGGGGTCTAACAGGAGCTGTAGCTGCCGGCCTTCGCCACAGCCACAGCAATGCGGGATCCGAGCCGCGTCTGCAACCTTCACCACAGCTCACGGCAACGCCGGATCCTTAACCCACTGAGCAAGGCCAGGGATCGAACCCACAACCTCATGGTTCTTAGTCAGATTCGTTTACCACTGAGCCACGAAGGGAACTCCCGATTTTAGTTTTATAAAACCAATGACCAAGTGATGAAGCTGCCGGCCATTCGTAACTCCTTCCTCAGACCCTCCCCTTCTCCCACTCACCTCCGCTCTCTCCATAGTTTCCTTGTGCTCTCCCCGCTGCCCAGGTGAGTGAGCAGTTTGCCCGGCACATCGACCAGTGTATCCGCGGCAGCCGGGACGGGGGGCCCCAGGGGATGGGGATGCTGGCCCAGCTGCAGCAGTGCCTGGAAAGTGTTCTGGTCTTCTCTGGCCTAGAGATAGCTACCACTTTCGAGCATTACTACCAGTAAGTGTGGACCGAGGCAGTGGCCGGGGAGGGAGGCAGGATGACGGGCAGGGCGAGCTCTGGGGGCCTGGGAGCTGGGGTCCCTGAGCGGGAGGCCGCCCCATGCCAAGCACCCACACTGAGGCTCGGCCCGGGCTCTGTGCCCTGCAGACACTACATGGTGGACCGTGTCTTTGCCATGGGCTTCTCGAGCTGGCTGGAGGAGGTCGCGCTGGATCAGATCGGCCCCTGCTTCCCCAACCGCCTCCCCCAGCAGATGTTTCGGAGCCTGAGCACCTCCGAGGAGCGGCAGCGCCAGTTCCACGTGTACCAGCTTCAGCGGCTTGATCAGCAACTCCTGAAGCTGGAGGGCACAGAGAAGAGGATACAGGTGGGCGCAGGGGAGGGGAATTCGCAAGTGGGAGGGTGGGAGGCAGAGACAGAGGCACGGGCCAGACCAGAGGAGCCCGCTGGCTTTGGGGTGCCCTGTGTTCCACCTTCAGGTGGGCCGGAAGGCCAGTGGCAGGGGGCACACACGGAACGGAGAGGATGCAGAGCCAGAGGCTGGGGTGGCGGCAGCCGAAGAGTCAGAGGAGGACGCGGACGCGGACCAGGACCTCTACTATGAAGGGGCGATGCCGGAGATGTCTGTGCTCGTGCTGAACTGCTCACCCACGGGCTCCATCTGCCACACACTCAACCCCCGAACCTGCCTGCCTGCCTACCTGAGGGACACCTTGAACCGATACTCCAACTTCTACGTCAAGAGTGAGCAGCTGGGCCAAGGGAACTGGGGCTGGGAAGAGGACGGGACAAGAACCTGGGCTCGGGGGCGGCCGCTGGAGCTGGCAGTCTTAAGGGGGTGGGTTTGAGAAGAAAGGGCGGAAGCTTCGGTTTGTGGGGAGGGTGGTACTGCGGACACCAGAGCCCAGACTGTTGCCCTTTCTGTCCTTAAAATAAGACCCAGGACTCTCATTATGGGTGGCGGGGAGGATGGATGCGAGAGGCATCTGGGCTTTCCCTCCACAGTAGGTGTCTGACTCCTGGTCAGTCACTGTAACCTAAGTTTCCCACTAGAGGCTGATCCTGGGCTGGGCAGTGACAAAGGAGGGGACACTCTGACCCTGCCTTCAACGAGCTCCTACACTGGTAGGGGAGACATTGCTTCCAGTTTGATGAAAGCCCCAGTCCATCCTATTTTTTTTTTTTCTCCCTTAAAAAAATGGGGAACTCCCTGAAGGCCCTGATCACAGCCTGCCTGGCACAAGGTGGGCTCCCAGACACCTGAGGCCTCTGGGGAGGCAGACACAGAGAAGGCCGAGTGTGGGAAGCTCGGGCTGGCAACCACAAATGCTGGGTCCACAAATGCTGGGCCCAGGCTCTGCAGAGGAGACAAAGCTCCACCCCTAACGCGTCCTCACCAGCCCCTGACCCCCTCCTCCTCCATGATACTCCTCAGGTCACAGCTACCCTGCCCTGGAGCGGGGCCCACAGAGGCAACTGCAGTGGACGTGGCTGGGCCGGGCTGTGCTGCAGTTTGGGGAGCAGACATTGCAAGTGTCCACTGTGCAGATGTGGCTGCTGCTGCATCTCAACGAGCTGAAGGTGGCCCAGCCCCTGCGCCTCCCTGCTCTCTCCCACCTGCCCCTCCTTCTCCCCTGCCTCCTCCTTGCTCCATCCCTTGGAAGGTCTCATGCTTCCCTCTCCCCCCCACCCTTTTCTTTTTTGCTGTTTAGGGCCACCTGCAGCATATGAAAGTTCCCAGGCTAGGGGTTGAATTGGAGCTGAAGCTGCTGGCCTACATCAGAACCACAGCAACACCAAATCAGAGCCGCGTCTGCGACCTATGCCACAGCTCACGGCAACGCGGAATCCCAGACCCACTGAGCAAGGCCAGGGATCGAACCCGCATCCTTATGAATACTAGTCGCATTCGTTTCCGCTGCACCACAATGGAAACCTCTCCTCCTGTTTCTAAGGCTGTCTCCGTGGAGCGTCTGCTGGCGCTCTCCGGGCTCTCTCCGGACGTGCTGAATCGGGCGATTAGACCTCTTGCCTCTTCAAGGGGCCCCCTGGAACTTCAGGAGCCAAAGGAGGCCCCAGGAGGTCTGTACCCAGGGCACCAGGGCCTCCGCCCCGAGCCGGGGCCAGCCTCCTCGCGGGCCCAGCCTCCTTGTGGGCCCCCACCGAGTGGCCGCCTGTTTCAGGGGTGCTCCGGATTCGAGATGACACTGATGAACCCACGCCGCGGAAGGGCAACGTGTGGCTCATCCCAGTTCCGACATACGTGAAGGCTGAGGATGAAGAGGTCCGGAACTTGGAGAAGAGACGGAACCTTCTCAACTGCCTCATCGTCCGAATCCTCAAGGCCCACGGGGATGAGGGGCTGCACATCGACCAGCTCGTCTGCCTGGTAGGTGGGGGTGGGTGAGGGAGAGGGGTACTGGGGGGCAGCCCACAGGAGTGGACCCACATTTGAAGTCTCTGGCTCCCTGTGGAGCTGTGGGTGGGTGAGGAGTGAGGCTGGGGCACCTGATGACCTGGGAGGGGAAGCTAGAGGTGGGCTGAGCTCTGACCCGCCCTCCGCCCCCCGCCCCCCACCCCCCAGGTGTTGGAGGCGTGGCACAAGGGCCCGTGTCCACCCAGGGGCTTGGTCAGCAGCCTCGGCAGGGGGTCCACCTGCAGCAGCACGGACATCCTCTCCTGCATCCTGCACCTCCTGGGCAAGGGCACAGTGAGACGCCAGGATGACCGGCCCCAGATGCTGTCCTATGCGGTCCCCGTGACTGTGATGGAGCCTCACACCGAATCCCTGAACCCAGGCGCCTCGGGCCCCAACCCACCCCTCACCTTCCACACCCTGCAGATCCGCTCCCGGGGCGTGCCCTATGCCTCCTGCACCAGCACCCAGAGCTTCTCTACCTTCCGGTAGCCCTGGAGTCAGGCTCAGGGCTAGGTCGGGCCGGGGCTTTCTATGGAATAAAATGCAGAGGTTCGCCTCCCTGGCCTGTGCGTTGACTGCTGGGGATGTGGCAGGGACAGGAGGTGCTTTCCTTGCTGATGGAGGAGAAAAGCCCTTTGCTCTGAGGCTGTCTGATGCCACGCTGGAGTCGCTCTAGGGTGCTGATGGCAGGCTGGGGAGAAAGGCAGAGGGTGGGACAGCCGCCCCTCTCTGCAGGGGGATTAAGTGGACTCCGGGATGGGCCTTCTCAGGGGGTATGTGGTCAGAGTGCTTTCGCCTGGCAGACCAGAGAGTCAAGCCCACCTTGCGAGCTGGCCGGCTTGCAGCTTCGGCAGATCCTCAAGCAGGACTCCGTTTCCCTCGTTT
Organism: Catagonus wagneri; assembly: GCA_004024745.2. NCBI lineage: Eukaryota > Metazoa > Chordata > Mammalia > Artiodactyla > Tayassuidae > Catagonus > Catagonus wagneri. Next base: position 19,666,562 of record PVHT021183523.1, read on the forward strand.
GTGGAATTGGACCGGTCACTGTGGGACTCTGACGAGTACCAGGTGTGAGAGCACTTGACAGGGTGAAGGCGCTGCCACTGCGTCTGTTTTGGCCACCATGCTCAGCAGCGCCCCACACCTTCCAGAGGTAAGGCTGGCAGCAGGTGAGGTAAAGGACCCTTGTGGCCACTACAGGCACCCGGGACCTTCACGTATGTTCCAGCCAGACGCTCTAGGATCTGGGATGGAAGCAGATCTAGAAGGAACTGCAGCCCCCATGGGCTCCTCTTTGCACCTCTCTTCATTTCTCCACCTCCACCCCTTGTCTGGCTGTGCAGGGCTGCACACTCTGGCCAAAGCTGGAGCCCAAGTAGCCCCTGAGGCAGGTCCAGGCCACTGTGCTGGTGATTCCCACCCCACTCCCCCATGGCTCCATCCAGAGGCAGGACCCAAAGTCGGGGGTGGAGCTCTGCATCCTGAGTCCACCACTAGGTGCCTAGGAGGAAGCTACCAGAAGGGAGGGGGAGGAGCGAGAAAGGTGAGATGGCACAGAGGCCAGACAGAGGGACGTGGGTGCCACCCAGGACCAAGACTTGGACGAGAATATGAAAGGGAGGAGTTTGTGTCGTGGTGCAGCGGAAACAAATCCGACTAGTATCCACGAAGCTGTAGGTTTGATCCCTGGCCTTGCTTAGTGAGTTAAGGATCTGGCGTTGCCGTGAGCTGTGGTGTAGGCCGCAGACTCGGCTTGGATCCTGTGTTGCTGTGGCTGTGGTGTAGGCCGGCAGCTGTAGCTCCAATTCGACCCCTAGCCTGGAAACTTCCATTTACCACAGGTGTGGCTCTAAAAAGAAAAAAAAAATCTGAAAGGGAAAAATAAGCCAGGGCTTGGAGGTCAGCATGCTGGGATGAGGGAGCAAAGCAGAGTGAGAGAGCCGTGCTTGCTTTGCAGAGTGCTGGCTCCAGGGTGCTGTTGGTGGTTCTCACCGCAGAACCATCCCGTTGGCCAGGGCTACCCTGAGGCAGCAGCAGCAGGCTGGGGAAGCCCTGGGCACACTGGGGTTGCTAGTTTGTCACATGGGTGCCTCTCTACCCTTGTGCCCCTTTCACTGGTGCAGGCCAAACCCCCATTCTCCAGCCAGCTCTCCAGGTAGCGCTTTTTGCTTCTCTGGGTTCTCATGCTCTTTATCAGCCTAAACTTTTCCAGCAGAAACCCAGGGAGCCCCTGGGCCCTAGGAACCAGGCCAGCGTGCACATGTAGGGGACCAGATGGGACTTGCTCCACTACCGCCGCTGTGTCACTAGCCTCATCCACGGTGCTCGCTCAACCCCTTACATCCTACTCTGTCTCCCTGCCCTGCAGTCTCCCACATGGTTCCCACCTCCTCTTCTACAATGAACAGGTCTCCAACAATTCTTAGCCGAAGAACACACCAGCTGTGACCCCCAAATCTTGCGTGTTCCTGTCTGTAGTCCAGCTCCTGTGTTACTCACTGGCCTCTAAAGTCTAACCCCAACTCTGGCCCTGACTCTGGAATTAAAGTCAGTCTAACTCCAACTGCCTGGCCAGTTTGCCCAAACCCACCCATCCAGGCGAGCAGTCCCACCTGCCCTCCTCCTCACCAGCATCAGTAAAGATCCGAGCTGCCCCCTCTGCCCTCAGGGCTTGTCTCTACAGGACGAACGCTTCCGGGCTGACTCGGGGGTGAAAGTGGCCACCTGATCCCCTCATGAGACCGTCCTCAGTCTCAATCCCTTACATCCCCATAGCTGCTTTGCTCAAGGACCACATACTGACCCCAGTAACATAAGCTGTCCCCAAACAGGCAGATCTAGAGACTGACTGTGGTTTAGTGGTTGCCTAGAGCTGAGGGGACTGAGAAGAAACAGGGAGTGACTGATAGAAGGCAAGGGGGTTCTTTTTAGGGTGTTGAAAATGTTGCAAAACCATGGGTGAGTGATGGTCATACAATTCTGTGAATATACTAAAAATCACTGAATTGTATACTTCAAATGGGTAAATTTTATGGCATGTGCATTGCATCTCAATAAAGCTGTTAACAAACCAACTCTCAGCTGAAGGTCAGTGCTCTCAACGGCTCCTCTGACTCCTCAAGTTACTGTTAGCTGAAAGTAATGGTCTGAAGGCCTGGGGCCAAAACAGCCTTGTGGTGGACATACGTCTTGGTTTCTTGACCACCCTTCACCTGAATCCCCTCCTCCTCATGCTTGGAAACCAGCCACCTTGAATCTAGGTAGAAGACAGAGCCCATCTCCCACCACATAAAAGACCAGATACTTGCCTTCCCAGCATCCCCCCGGCAGATTGATGACCAGACGCTCTGCTGGAAGTCTGTCTAGAGCAGAGCGTTGCAAGTGGAGGAACTTGGGTGGCGGCACTGACGTCACATCAGCAAAGGATCCAGCAAAGACCTTGAGAGTGCTTTTAGCTGCTCAGACTTTATCTCTTTTTTTTTTCCCTCAAGTTTCTCTCCCATTTTCTTAGGGTTTCAGTGACCCCAGTAGTTTGTCTTTTTCTGCTTTTATCAGTCTGAAACGGCTTGTTGGCTTTACCGTAGAATTGACACATGTGGCACTGGCTCCCTCACTCCCTCTGGGCCAGCTTTCATCTTGGTCACTGGGAGAAGTGCATTTTTTTGTGCGTTGTCAGCAGAACATCTTTCCCCCATCCCAGAAGCATCAAGCAGTAACAGCTGTCTCAGCCTCTACCCCTTCCTCTCCAACCGTTTTTCAGATGTTAATCTTTCTAATGTTCTCTAGTTTCTGTGATTTTTCAAGGACACCCCCCACCCCCACATTCCTGTTTGTGTGGTCTTCCTAATTCTCAGGGTTTATACATTTTATCACTTTAGAAAATTCTTAGCCACTCAAGAACTCTCTCCTGGAACTGTGATTTGTGTCACACCTCCTCGTGCTATCTTTCATTTTTTGTTTTCTTTTCTGGCTACCCCTTGTGGCATATGGATGGAATCTCTGGGGCCAGAGATCCTATCTGAGCTGCAGCAACCCCAGATCCTTTTAACACACTGTGCCAGTCCTGGGAGCCACTCACAGGCTCTATGGCCTTCAACCAGCCTCATTGTCACTCACTGGTCCTTTTCCTTCTATATGAGAATCACTATTTCAAGGCAAGCGGGAGAAGGTCACGAGGACATGACGAACCAGGTCCAAGGAGAGGAAGTGTGTTGCGGCACAAGGCTGAACTGATCTTCTCGCCCAGCCCTGGGGCAGCCCAGACTCTCTAGTCATCTCTGAGCCAATCTAGTTCCAAGGTAGCTGTGAGCCTTGCCCTTGAGTGGGAAAGGACCAAAACAGGCCAAGCCCAAACGGGTCCCCGGAGCTACATTTCTCGCTGGGGCAGCAGAAGAGCTGAGGACATTTCCTTATTACTCTTTGCTCAAAGGGAGATGTCTTCTGTCCTTGCCTGCGTTTCGGCGCCTCTTTCGACTCAAGAAGCTCTCGAGCTTCTTGCTGCGTTTCAGCTCCTTGAACTTCTCAGCTAGGACCAACTGGCGCTGCTCAGCTAGAGCACGGGGAGAAAGCAAGCTGGTAAGCAAAGCAGGGAGCCCCTGCTCCTGGGTCAGTAATTCCCAAGCATTACGCTGGGCGACGACACCCACCCGGAATTCGCTGGTGTGTGTACACAAGCTGACCTCTAGGACTCCACTCTTTCTCAATTCAACCGTTAGCTCCCTCTCTGTGCCCAACCCAACATATGTGGGGGTGGGACAGAGAGGAAAGTGACACTTCCTGCCCATAGTCTAATTAGGGATACGAGCATGGTTACAAACAATTCTGCCCTACTATTTGTACTTTCCCCCAATTTACCACAGGATCCAGCCTTCATGGGCCCCCGACACAGTATATTCTCCCGCTGTGAGCACCCAGCCCCTGCCCTTGTAATAAACAGCTTGTCACAGCTGTGCCCCACTCACATTTCTTCAGGAAGTATGGCCGATGGCCCTGCTGGGCCTGAGCCCGCCGCTCCTGCTTCAGGGCCAGGCGCAGCTCCTGCTGCTGCTTTCGCTCCTGCTGTGCCATTTCTTGCTGCTCCTAAGGAGCAAAGAGGAGAGACCGGTGAGATGGGTGAATAGGAGGGACCGTAAATCACCTCCTCCGGCCTCCACCTGCTCTCACCACTCCCACAGGTGCCTCCTGTAACTGACCTACTTCCCAGATTACTCACCATTCGCTGAAGCAGCTGCTGCAGTTTCTCACGCTCCTCCCCTGAGCGGCGCTTCTTCAACTGTTTTTTCACAAGCTCCACAATGGAAGATGAAATGTGATGGTTAGCATTTTGTAAATGTTAACTGAAACTCTGTGCCAAGCATTATTCTAAGAGGTTCACATAAGTTAATTCAATAACACTACGAGATAGGAATTACTATCACCTCTTTGTGATTATGAGACTGAGGCAAAAGAGGCAAAGTAACCTGGCCAATGATCACACAGCTAGTAAACCGGTGAGCCCTCCGCCCCTCTGCCAGGGCTCTAGTTCCCACCCCTCGGAATCCCCCAAACCAGTCTCATGCTACACACCTCTTTCTCTCTGGCTCGGATGTCATTTAGGAATTGATATGTTTTATCAAACACCTCGGGATTATACTCTCCTGACAGATCATCAAAGCGCGGGTCGCGGGCTACCTTTGGAGAGAACAAAGGATATAAAAGAACTGTTCGTTGTCCTTTCACTGAGAAAACGCTTACTGCCTCTTTCTCACCTTCTTGCTGACGGGGACAACTTGACGCAAAAACGGCACCTGGATCTTGGCTGACATTTCCAGAGGCCTATAAAGAAATTAAATGGCAGGTCAAGGGAACTCCAGTCTGTCAAAGGCCTCCTACTTGCCACCCAAGAAAGCAGACAGCTCCTCAGGTATCCTGCAACTCCTGGGGCAGGCCATGCTCCTCACCTGTGCTTATCAGCAACACATGCTTTTTGGACAGGGGGTCTAGAACTTTGCTTCTTAGCGCTGTTTGCAGTTGCCAATTGTTTGTATGTCTTAGTCCCCACTTGGCTCTGCAATTCCAACAGCTCCTCAAATGACATGTCAGAAGTGCCTGTGGAAGGAAGAGGGGTGTGTGTGTGTTGGGGGGCAACTCAGCTCAGCATCTTCCACTCCTGCAAAGACCGTAATGACATCACCCCATCCTCGTGCCTTAGGTAACCGATTCTTTCCAACATCCCTTTCAGACCAAGCACTGCAGGTCCCGGGCAGCACAGGTGCTACACTGACATCTAACTCGCCAACTGTTCCAGCTACCTGGGGCCTCACCTTGCTAAGGAAGGCTGGAGGTGGACCAAGCCAGTCTCCTTTTTTTTTTTTTTTTTGTCTTTTTAGGGCCACACCCGCAGCATATGGATGTTCCCAGGCTAAAGGTCAAACTGGAGCTGTTGCCACTGGCCTACGCCACAGCCACAGCAAGGCCAGATCCAAGTTACCTCTGTGGCTTACACCACAGCTCACGGCAGTGCCAGATCCTTAGCCCACTGAGCAAGGCCAGGGATCGAACCTGTGTTCTCATGTATACTAGTCAGATTCATTTCCACTGCCACGACAGTAACTCCACCAGTCTCTTTTTCAAAACCTTCTCTTTTATTTTTTCATTTTTATTTTTTTGTCTTTTGTCTTTTTAGGGTGGCACCTGCAGCATATGGAGGTTCCCGGGCTAGGGGTCAAATTGGAGTTGCAGCTGCCTGCCTACGCCACAGCCACAGTGGATCCAATCTGCATCTGCGACCTATGCCACAGCCCATGACAATGTCGGATCTTTAACCCACTGAGCGAGGCCAGGGATCAAACCCGCATCCTCATGGATACCAGTCAGATTCATTAACCACTAGGACAAGGAACTTCTCACCTTCTCTTTTAAATTATTCCTTTCCAGGCCTCTCCACAAGGACCTCTGGCTCTCTTGCTAAATCACCATTGCCATTATTCTGGTTCAGAATATGCTCAGCGCCTCTCTTCAGCCTCCTAACTGCTCTCCCAACCCCAATCTCACTCCTCTCAAAGCTATGCTTCCCACCTCAGCCTGGGAAAGGGATATAAAATGCAAATATCATCACTCCCACCTCATTTCCACATATGTATCCTTCAGACCATGTCACTCCAAAACTCAAAATTCGCCAGTGGCTCCTGTCTTACTCAGAAGAAAAGCTACAGACTTTGTAATTGCTTGAAACCCCTATATGACCTATCCCCCCTATTGTCACTTATCTCACACCTACTAATCTTCCTACTCCTCTCCAGTCAAGAGTCTCCCAGCAGTTTCTAAGGAGGAATGTATGTTCCCAACCTCAGTTCCCTTGCACCTGATTTTGGCTGTTTGAAACACTTCCTCCAGATGTATTTATTGCTTGCTTCCTCAACTTCCTTCAAACCCTTTCTCAAATGCCACCTACTCAGGTCTTCTGTTATTACTTACAGTTGCAACTCATCCCCTGCTTTCTCTTCAAAGCTCTTTCGAAAAACAGATATATAATCCACATACCATAAAACCCACCCCCCTTTCTTTCAAGTGGCCGCATCCTTGTCATATGTAAGTTCCTCTGCCAGGGACTGAATCCCAGCGGAAGCTGCGGAAACACTGGATCTTTTAACCAAGTGTGCAGGCCAAGGACAGAACCCACACCTCTGCAGCAACCCAAACTGCTGCAGTCAGATTCTTAATCCATGGTGCCACAGCAGGAACTCCCAAATCCACCCTTTTAAAACATACAATTTTATCCTTTACTGCTTTTCTTTTTTTCTTTTTCAGCTGTGCCCACAGTATCTGGAAGTTCCAAAGTTAGGGACTGAATCCAAGCCACAGCTGGCCTAGATCCTTAACCCACTGCTCCGGAGCACGGTTCGAACCCGCGCTGCCTCAGAGACACCAGATCCTCAACTCGCTGTGCCACGGTGGGAACTACTTTTATTGGCTTTTAATATATTAAATTGCGTCGTGTTTTTTAACCTCTAAAAGTAAGATTTATAAGAACAGTTTGGGGTTGCTTTATTCGCTACTCTGTCTGCAGCATCTAGAACTGTTGTTCCTGCATACTATAAACGCTTAATAACGTTTACGAAATTGGCTGAATTTTCAGCTACTAAGCCTTCCCCAATAATCCATGCCCTCTCCTGACTGCTTCTGAACACACGTTTTTCCTCCTGAGCAAAACCCTCTCCCTTCCTTTAAGAAACTGCTCAGGATGTCCTAATGCAGGACGCCTCTTACTTCCCACTTTTCAGTGCGTTGGGGCCGCTCCCGGCGGGCGTCTTTCCGAGAATTTAGCAGTTTCACCTTAACGGCGTCTGCAGGGTCCGAGCCCACACCAGACGCTGAACTACTGGGCGCGGGGCGGGCGGCGCCGCCTGGCCCCTCTCCCCACCGCCCGCGCTCTCCCCTTCGGTCCAGTGCTGTGCCCTCACCCTTCCGCATGCCTCCGCCGTCCTCCTCTCCATCCCAGGCCTCGTGGGAAGACCCAGCAGCCACCCGGTCCCGGGAGCTCACTCGCGGCATTGCCTTGCGCGGTGCGCCAAGGACTAATGGCAATACTTCCGCCCTAGCAGACCCGCCCCTTCCGGCATTTCCGTAGACATAGTTCACGCGGCCTGGTGACGTCAGCGGTGACCCCGCCCACCGCGGAGCCAAAGGGCTGGGCCGGGCCTGCGGCTGGCGGGTTATCTGGGAACACTCCTGAGGCAGAAAAGAGCGCCCAGTTGAGTAAATGTCATCACCTTTTCGTCTCAAGGCGTTGACTTTGCACCGAAGAGAAACTAAAGCCAGGCCGTGTTGGTACATGGTTTCCTAATGACCTTGGCAGAGAAGCCAGAATCCCCGCACCCATCCCCAACGCAAACTCCTCCCAGCCCTATCGTGTTTCACAAAAAGAGATCAGACGTTTGGAGATTTAATTGATTTTTATAAAATCTGAGCCGGCTGAGAGCGTCAGGGTGCAGCAACAGCTCAAGGAAGGGTGGGGTTACCTGCTGGTCCTCGCCTCCCCGAGTCAGGGAGAAGGAGGCTGAAGCCAATAGCTGCAACTCCTCTCAGCTCCCAATCCATGCTCATGGCTCAAGCAGGGGGAAGGGGTGGTAACTGGGGTGTGTATTGGGGGGGAAGCTCCTGAGGCGCAGACCCTGCTTGCTCCTCCCTTCTCCCCAAGCCCTTCACTTCCCAGCAGAGCATGGCTGGCCTGGGGCAGAGCAGAGGCCCAGGAGCAGTTGGAGGGAGATGGATGGGAAAGAGCACCAAGGGGAAGGGGCCCTCGGCCCAAGGAGGAGGGGACGTAGCCCTCCCCCTACAGCTCCCCACTGAGTTCACAGCACAGAAAACACCTCTAGTCCAACTCCATGTGGAGGTATAGAGTCCAGGGTCCAAAGGGGGCAGGCAGGTAAGAGACGGGCAGGGGCAGTGAAGACAACGCAGGCTCAGGAAGGGAGGCGGCAGAAACTTCCTCCTACCCATGGGAGGAGACGATGGGGCGACTGATATTGCTGTTGGTGGTCATGGCATTCAGCTCCCACCTGGAAGGCCGAAAATGACAGGCAGAAAGAAAGGAGAGCCTCTGCCCCCAAGTCCAGAGTTGCTCAAAGCTATCAAAACACCAGTCCCAACATCCTAAAGCTCAACCACCTACAGCCACCTCTTCCTTACAGCCCTACCAGGTTTAACAATCACACCCCTCCCACCACCAAATCCAATACCACCCACTCGGCCACCTGCAAGCTCATGTGGATTTCCTGTTTATGTATACATATTTATATTCTTGTGCCCAACACAATGAGAAAACTATCAGTGAACATGTCAGTGGACTTCCCAATCTACATTTCCCTCCTCTGCTTGGATACAATCAAGAAGTCCCCTGCGCCTCCCCCTCCCCTACCAGGAATAAGCTCAGTTCCCATCCTTTTAAGGCCCTGACTCAGCTCTCTTATCCTCCCTGAGGCCTTCCCCACACATCCCACTGTATTCAAGTTAACTCCCTCTCTTTTTGGCAATACTGTCATTCTACAAAGATTCAGCAAGTACCTCCTTATGCCAAGGCTACAGTCTATTAGGCACTTGGGCCAGCCTGGATCCATCAGTTCAGCCTTGTGTACTCTGTCACCAAATACTGAACACACAGACCCTCAGCAAGTAAGAGTTAAGCAGAACTGTTACAAAAAGAGGGACGTGTCGCAGAATGACCCAAAAGGGCACAATAATACATGAAATAACTTTTAATACTTGATTTAGACCTAAGAATGTGGATTCAAAGGGAATTAGGAAGGCCCTCCCTTAACCCTGGAACTAATGTGATCCAGAGGCTCCTAAACTTGTCTCTGCAGCTAGATTCTAAGATTTACTCAAACCTTCTCAGCATGTTAACAAAAACAACTGGGTAAGCTCGGGTCTCAGGAAGTGAGGCTTACGAGCTTGGTTTGGAACTGGATTTTTTTCCCCCGTATAATTTACCCCAGCTGACAGTTTTATTTTTCCTTCCAATTCACTCTCCACCAGTACATCACGTCTCCAGCAGAACAGTATCCCTCCTCCACACCGACACCAAGCCAGTCAGGTCATGCCTGCGCTGCCCTCTCACCCTCAGCCAGTCCCTCCTTTCCAACCATTCGCTGTACCTGATGTCATGGGGCAAACAGGACTGGTCCAGGTTATACTGAATCACAGCCAGTTTGCACAGAGTCTTCAGACTAGGGCCTTTAAAGGAGGAGTGGGGGAGAGGAAGATGGTTAAAGTCAAGGAAAGGGGCCAGTCCTGGATATCACCACCCAAGGCCAGGGACCCTGATGGCAGGAGCACTTTGGGAATAGGTATCACTTACTAAAGTCCAAAATGTGTAAGTCAGAATGATCTATAAGGTCAAATTCATCTCCCAGGCCTTCCTCAGGAGACGGACTGTAGGGATCAAAAGAGAAATGAAGGAAGAAGCAAAGACTGCCCATGAGTCCTTCCTGCTCAAATGTTAGTCATAGGCTTAGGCCCTTCCTGGAGCCCTCCCTTCTCTCCTCCTAACCTTGTACCCCCAAAGAGAACAATCTTGTCACCAACAATACAGCAGCACTGGCGGCGGCGGGGACACGGCCCCTTCCCCTTCGGTTCAATCTTCTTCCAGGTAAATGACACTAAAGAGAAGTTTAAATGGAGGGTCGACAGTTGCCTAGTCCAGATATCCTCTCCACCCCTGCCCCTTACCTACTCAGGATTCTTTTCTTTTCCACACTCCCCCCCCCCCCAACACCCCACCTGTTCCCTGTTCCTCCCTTAAAGGCAGTGCTCTTTACCAGGGTTAAACTTCCAGAGATCATGGAAGTGCCGATTCAGCCTTGCATTATAGCCACCAAAAATGTACAGCTCCCCGTTGTAGCCAACTGGAAGGAGGAGAATTATCAAGAGTGTGGGGACAATGGGTGGAAAGGGGGAATGGGAAGGGACATAAGAGACACTCACAGGCTGAGTGGCTCCGGCGCCCCTCAGGCAGCACTGGGGTGGGTGGACAGTCCAGCCAGGCCTCGGTCCTCGTGTCAAAGACGCGGATGCGGTTGCAGTAAATCTCATTGTTGGAATGGAATGGCCCAAAACGGTCGGCACGGCCCCCAAAGACATACATGTGATTGCCCAGCATCGTGGCTGAGTGGAAGTCCCTCCAGCGTGCGGGGTTGCCCTGGGTGGAGCAGAGGCGGTTGGGGGAGGGGAGGGATGGCTTTCACTTTGAAGCTCCCTATGGTTTCTTTCTTTCTCTTCCTTTCTTTTCTTTCTTTCTTTCTTTTTTTTTTTTTTTGGCTTTTTGCCTTTTCTAGGGCTGCACTCATGGCATATGGAGGTTCCCAGGCTAGGGGTTGAATCGGAGCTGTAGCCGCCGGCCTACACCATAGCAACGCGGGATCCGAGCTGCGTCTGCAACCTACACCACAGCTCACAGCAATGCTGGATCCTTAACCCACTGAGCAAGGCCAGGGATTGAACCTGCAACCTCATGGTTTCTAGTCAGATTCGTTAACCACTGAGCCACAACAGGAACTTTCTCTTTTTTTCTTTTTCTTTCTTTCCTTCCTTCCTCTTTCTCTCCCTCCCTCCCTTTCTCTCTTTCTTTTTAAACTAAAGTACAGCGGATTTGTCCCTATGTTTTCCTAAACTGAGGGTAGGGGTCTGGGAGAGAGGGGAAAGGGCAGACCTTCGTACAGATCAGGGTCCATGTCATGGTGCTGGTATCCAGCTTGTGAATGTCATTGGAAAAGCAGTCCGCCTGAGAGGGGCGAGAAAGGAAGTAAAAGAAGGAATAAAAGAGAGGGGAAGTGGTCACTCTCCGACCCTCCACCCTCCTCCCTCTGAACCTGGGAGCAAACCAAAGCCTCCCATCCCATTAACTTAATTCCCCTTCCTTTTTCTCAATCCCACACTGAACCTCTAGTTCAGACCTACCAGCTGCTCGTAGCCCCCGAAAATGTACATGGTCTTGCCCAGGACACAAGCCGAATGTCCGTCCCGGGCCCCAGGAACTGTTCCTGCTACTCGGGGTGTGGACCACTTGTGAGTATCTGAAGAAGGGGAGAGGGTGGGCCCAGTAAGCAAGCGGACGCTCCCTCCTGCACTTCGGGGTGCCTCATTCCCAGCCCCCTCAGCCCACACCTTTCCCACCCCCCCCACCCCACTTGGCAGCACACAGCCTCTCTGAGACCCATACTCACTGATGTCAAAGGCATAGAGCACATTGCAGGCCCCTTCGGTGTCATTCCGCCCGCCCCAGAGGAAGACTGTGTCGTCGACGAGGACGGTGGAGTGTCCGTACCGCATGTAGGGCACCACGGGAGCCTGCCCGCGGCTGGCGGGCCTCACCGGGGGCAGCTTTGTCCAACGCAAGGACACTGTGGGCACAGCTCTGCTCAGCCCTGGGAACCTCCCTTCAGGCCAGCCACCTCTCCCCAAACCAGATGTTCGTTTTCCCCATCCCTCTGGCCGCAGGCAACAGCATCAAACCTCCCTCGGCCGCCCACTGCCCTCCCTGACACCCACTGCCCTCCCTGATGGGCGCAGCCAAGGACGGTCCCCTCGTCAGCTTACCTGCATTGAAAATGTGTACATCGATCTGACGCAGCGTCTCATAGTCCTCACCCGAGCAGTAACCCCCGAAGGAGTACACCCGGTGCCCGACGGCCACTGCAGCATGGTTCACCCTGCGGGGCCCGCCCTCCAGGTGCACTGTCCAGCGTAACATCCCCTGGGCCACTGGTTACAGCAACATGCCCCCCCGGCACGGCCTGCTGCCTCTGCTACCTGCATACAAGTTAGGGTCGAGGGCTCCTCAGGCAAGGCCTTTGCCTGGCTCACCGTGACTCTGCCCAGGACTAGCCCTTGCCTCCAAGTGTCACCCTGATGGCCCTCCCACACTACCCCTCCGCAGCTCAGGTGGCTGGCTCTGCCCTAAGGGAGCTGCTGAGGTCAGGAAGCTGGCCCGGGCCCTATGTTCTCCAATAGCCAAGGGTGGGGCCGCTCTGACCTGACCGCCAGCTCAGACTGCTGATCAAGGGCTCGCCATGGTCGTCCCCTAACTCACGGAGGCTCCACCCTGTCCCTGGCCTGGCCCAAGCGCCTCTTGTCTTTCTGGCTCTGCTCTGCTTATTGCCACCTCTCTAAGAATCCCTGTGCTCTTTGAGGTGGGGAGCGGGATCTCAAAATACTCAGAGCTATTAATAGCCCAGGCAGCCCCAGACGTCCACTGAAAGCTGGCATGAGTGCCTCCAGGCTGAAGAGCTTTTAGGCTTTCAGAGTGGAACAGTCCCTCTCTCCAGGACAGGGCGGGATGAATCCAGGACAGGGACTTCCATGGACAGTTAGCCCCTCACAGGGCGCTCTTATCAAACTGAGCTGTTGTCAGCAGGGTCACCCAGGGCCCCTCAAAGGCACGACAAGTTCCCTTGACAGCTGTGCCTGGGATGCTGCCAAGAACTTAAGCCAGAAAGGTATGTGTCTGCCGAGACTGAGGGGGTGGGGGTGGGGAGGTGGGTTCTTCTCTTCTTGCCACTTGCCCAACCCTGCCATTGTGGTAAGAGACAAGCTGTTTCCAGCAGCTCTTTTCCCCTTTGGGGCCCCGAAAGGAGATGGGGGTGGGGATGTGCATTGGAAAGGAGAAGGAAGTAAAAATGCCCTTGGTCAGGACCAGAAAGAGACCCAGGCACGAGCGGTCATGGTCTCCACAAGACAACCCACCAACCTATAGATAATGGGTACATTTGAAGGCTCTGTCAGACAAATCCTCTTGCAGCTGCCACTGCCTTCGCTGGCAGGCACCTGCTGGGTTTGGGTGGATCATCTGCTCCCTGTTCAAGAAGCCCTAGCAGAGGGAAGAGCCAGCCAGAACCTCAAGCACAGAAAAAGCTCAAGCAAAGGGAGGTCCCTTGCAAGAAAGACACAGGGCTTTCAGCTGGTTTGCCAGACCCTCGCCCCCGCCCAACCTCCCTCAACCCCCCACCCCCATGCTTTAAATAGCCACTCTGCCAAACCTGAAATAGCCCCAGCAGGAAACCACTCTCACTGCATTACTCCTGTCCTCAATCCAAAAGCTCTTGGATCTGGGCTTGTGGGGACAGATAGGAAGGCGGCTGAAGAGCTTAAGAATGGGGGTCCTTCGTCTTCCCACACAGCTCCTACTCTCCCCTTCAGCCATATCAAGCTAAAGTAAAGAATTCACAGAGCAAGAGGGAAGCAATTCCATCCAAAGGTAGAGAAAAAAACCCTCAGCTTCTCCTCCAAAGGGCAACCTAAGCTCATGAAAGACAAGCCCCAGCGTCCCAGGGGCTCCTCTGATCCCTGGGTCTCTCCCATCCTCCCTCACTGCCGCATTCTCCAGCTTCTTCGATTCCTTTCAGGGACCTACCCTCCCTTCCTAGTCTCTTGCAATTTTCACTCTCCGTTTCTGGCCTTTCAAATCTCTTGAGAGCTTTGCAGTTTTCTCCTTTTTCCTTCTCCCCCAACTCCAAGCTCCACCCCAACAGACTTCCATTTTCCTTCTTTCACCGGGGGAAAAAAGCTAATATTCATTGACCCCTTTCAGCCAGAGATATTTCTCCTTGTATATGACGCTATCCCGGTCTTCTTCCAGTCATCCCGACCTCCCCGCCCCCACAACACCAGACACCCCCGCCCTTTTCTTCTATTATCCTCAGCTTTCCCATTCTCCTCATAATCCAGTCTTCCTTCCAGTTCCCTTTGGTGCCTTCTCCAGCTACCAGATCTCTTCCATCGGTTTCCCCACCACCCTCCCTAGCCCTTCTTTCCCCCTTAACACTCTCCTTTCCCAGCATCCCCCTCCCTCCCTCCCTCCCCACCCCCACCTCAGCAGTCTCAGGCCCCTCCCCCACAACTCAGCTCCAGGCATCGGCGTCCCCAGCCCCTGCAATTTTCCTCGTCCCTCAACCCACCACGGGCTACCTGCCAGGCCGGGCCGGGGCGGGGCCGCGGGTCCTCGCGCTGCCTGCAGCCTTGAACCCGTTGCCCGCCAACTGACGACTGGGTCTCCAACGAGATAAACACAGCCAGGCTCGGTCCTTCCGGCGGGCAGCTGTAAGCGCACGTGCATTCAGCGCCAAGTGCCGGAAGTCTACCGGGATTTGTAGTCCATCTGTTTCGGGAGGAGCGCGAGGGGCTGAAGCATGGGCAGGAGCGGGAGGAGTCTGCGCATGTGCTTATACGTGTCAAACATCGCGGAGCCGAGTTCGCGTTGCGGCTCAGTGGTGAATAATATCCAAGAGGTGGTGGGTTCGATCCCTGACCCCGCTCACGAGCTAAGTGTGGGTCACAGACGCGGCTTGGATCCCGCGTTGCTGTGGCTGTGGTGTAGGCCGGCGGCTGTAGCTCCGATTAGAGCCCTAGCCTGGGAACCTCCATATGCTACACATGCGGCCCTAAAATTAAAAAAAAAAAAACAAAAAACAAAAAAACAAACACAAACCACCGCGGAGCCTACCGGGTAACGTAGTCCTTTGTTGTTTGGGAAGATGGTGGAGGCGGGATAAGGGACGGACTCTTCGCCCTCGTTCGTGTCAATCAAGAGCGCGGCGGGGCGGGGCTGGAGGACGGGCCGCCTCGGAACGTCCTGCCCCGCCGGAAGTGAAGGCGCGGGGTTCGGCCGCGGGCTCTGAGCAGGTGAGGCGCGCGGAAATACCGGCGCCGAGAATCGGTGGGGCGGGTGGGGGACGCCACAGCTGGGGCCGTTTGAAGGGAGCTCCTGGGGTCCTAAGGGCGTGTATCAGGCGGTACAGAGGGGAACCCCTTGGAGAGGAGAGAAGGGGGCGGGTATGCCTTGTCTAGGGGAGCTTGTTTGGCGACCCGGAGTTCTTAAGTGGTTGGGGCGTTCCCGAAGGGGTGTCTTTTGGGAGGTGGCATGGCTTCCGCTTGGGTTGTTATTTAAGAATTGGCGGAGCAAGGCAGGCGGGCCTTGGTTGGAGATAGAGCCAACTTAAGAGGTGGAGGGCCCGGGAGAGGCTGTTGTGGGATGCAGGGAACTTGGGGCGTTTAAATGTTTTGTGGACGCAGGAGGGGACCGCACGGGGCTGGATGAGAGGCAAAAACTGGACCTATTTTCGTCTGATCTCTGTTCTCCTGCCTCCATGTCCTTGCAGCCCCTGCCCGATGGCAGCAGTAGTTCTAGGGGGAGACATCATGGGTCCTGAACGTATCTTCCCAAATCAGACTGAAGAACTCGGGCCACACCAGGGCCCTACAGAAGGCACTGGCGATTGGAGCAGCGAGGAGCCAGAGGAAGAGCAAGAGGAAACGGGAACAGGCCCTGCTGGCTACTCCTACCAGCCCCTGAACCAAGATCCTGAACAAGAGGAGGTGGAGCTGGCACCAGTGGGGGATGGAGAAGATGTAGTTGCTGATATCCAGGATCGAATCCAGGTATGGTGGAGGAGGCATTGTTCCTGAGCCGGTGAAGCTGGAATCCCTGAAGGGATGGCCCTGAATGTCTTCTCTGGCTCTGCAGGCCCTGGGGCTTCATTTGCCAGACCCCCCATTAGAAAGTGAGGATGAAGATGAAGAGGGAGCTACAGCACTGAGCAACCACAGCTCTATTCCCATGGACCCAGGTAAAAGAGATTTTTTTTTTTTTTTTGCTTTTTAGGGCCATACTAGCTGCATGTGGAGGTTCCCAGGCTAGGGGTCCAGTTGAAGCTGTAGCCACCAGCCTACGGCAGAGCCACAGCAACCTGGGATCCCAGCTGTGTCTATGACCTACACCACAGCTCATGGCAACGCAGGATCGTTAACCCACTCAGCAAGGCCAGGGATCGAACCTGTGTCCTCATGGATGCTAGTCGGGTGCGTTAACTGCTGAGCCATGACGGAACTCCAAGAGATTATTCTTTTATTCTGGAATAATTATGGAGGAAGGGAACCAGTTAGTAGAGGGGAGTCACAAAGAATCACCCTGTTCCTAAAGCGATGGTTTGTAGTAAGTTTCCAGACTCGAGAATCCAGGTGAAATGCTATGCTTCTAGATTTGGGGGGGGGTGCCTATTCCTAGAATAACAAGATGAATTTAGTGACCCAAAAGCTCTGGCTTTCTTCAGCCAACGGGGAGGGGAACAGGTCCGTTGTTTCTATTCCCTAACTGGTCTCTGCCTCTGATTTCAGAACACGTAGAGCTGGTGAAAAGGACAATGGCTGGAGTAAGCCTGCCTGCGCCAGGGGTTCCTGCCTGGGCTCGGGAGATATCAGATGCCCAGTGGGAAGATGTGGTACAGAAGGCACTCCAAGCCCGGCAGGCTGCCCCTGCCTGGAAGTGACCACCCTGGGGGCTGCCTTTTCTCCCTACATTCGAGGCCAGAACCAGCACAGGACTCAAGGCATCCTGGTTGTAGTGTCCATCTCCACCCTCCCCATCTCCCTCTCCACATCAAGGCAAATCAGACTTCTTCTCAGAGACCCACTTTATTCAGTTCTGTACATATGGGGACATCCGCCCAGGCCCAACCCGCCTTAGCATGTATCACTCTGTGGAGAATAAAACACCCTATGTACACAGCCAAAAGCTGCACTGCCTGTGCCCTTGGACCTCGAGCCTGGCCCTCCCCAGCGTCTTGTCCCTCCAGGGTGCCTGAGAGGGACAAGTGAGGGCTTGGCTAGCATCAGCACGAACCAAGAAATAAATAGGTGTTGGGGGGAGCCATGCTTGGGGCACCGCTCCCTGCTTCCTTCCTCCTGGCTTTGGCAACCAACACCATAAAGCAGTCAGCCCCAGGGTGGTCCCTTCCATGTCAGCGATCCCAGGGCTGCTGCTCACCCAGGACGGGGCCCAGGGTAGGGTGTGTGTTCATCCCCTTCTCTTGGTCCACCTGGGCTCCACATTCATCGCCTCTCGTCCAGATCTATGCTTTTCTCCCGTTTGCCCTCCCGCATTCCGGACAGGCAACAGGTACGAGGAGACACTGCACTCCCATCAGCTCGCACACTGCTGGGGCTGGGGGCCTATTTGTGCCATCAGGGGGTGTTCCCCTGCAGCTAATCCACTCCAGGGACCAATGGGGCGACATAACTTTGGTGAGAACCGTCTCCCGCTGCTCCCTAGATGCCTGCAGGGGAGGGAGAGAGGGAGGGACACCTGGAGTTCATAGGAGGCTGAAGGGGAGAGAAGGGGGGCGTATATTCCTGTGTGTTCTCGGGGCAGCCTCAGGTAGCTGTGGGTGAGGAGCAGGAGGAGGCCAGCCGTCCCCAAGTTGTCTGAGCGCTGAGCATCGCAGCGCACAGCCTCTGTACTAGCCGCGGGGAGGCATGAACACGTTTGGGGGAGGGACCGCTCTGTGGGGGTCCCTGTTTCAAGCGGCACACCCCCCTCCCTGGAGTAGAGAGGCACTGCCCTGCCCAGAGTCAGCCAGTGGGGAGCGGAGGGTGGAGGGCCGGGCAGTGTCAGGGCCGGGTGGGCTGTGCCCTGTGCGGGGAGGGGAGGAGGTCAGAGAGCCTCCTGGCTGGCAGTCAGAAACTCTTCCGCCCGTTTGTGCGCCTCCAGTGCCTTGATGGTATACACGTCCTGGGGCAGCTCTGACTTCCTCCGAAGCAGCACTTTCTCCTTCTTGATGTCCTTTAGCATCTGTGTGTGGACATAGAATGAGAGGGATGGGGACTGATTCCCAAGAGATCTGCTGCTTCCCCACCTTGTTCTTTTCTTTTTTGGATTTTTAGGGCTGTACCCATGGCATATGGAAGTTTCCACGCTAGGGGTCGAACTGGAGCTACAGCTGCCGGCCTATGCCACAGCCACAGCCACAGCCACGTGGGATCTGAGCCGCGTCTGCGACCTACACCACAGATCATGGCAATGCTGGGTCCCTGACCCACTGAGCGAGGCCAGGGATCGAACCTGCGTCCTCATGGATATTAGCCGGGTTCGTTACCGTAAAGCCAGGACGGGAACTTTGTTCTTTAGCACTGTGGCCCCCGTCTCCCCTCCCCAGCCCATGTCCTCCCACCTGCACGGCCTCTGTCTCCACCGTCCTCTTCAGAAGCTGAATGTCCTCGGCCGTGGGGGTCTCAGTCTCCATCGAGTACACAGGAGGCAGCGGGGGAGGAGCTCGGAACATGGGATACTGCGAGGGAAAGGCGGCACGGACAAGTGGCAACCCCGTCTGCTTCCTATTCCTCCTGAAATAAACCCTGCCCCCACCCACGCAGGACCCCTCAGTTCAGGGCAGTGGCAGAACCAACTCACCTGGGGATTAAGTCGGGCCAGCTCTTCGATCTTTTGCCACATCTCCTCTCTTTCCTTCATTCGGAACCGGCCCCTGGGGGAGCAAAGACAGGATGGGAGTAGGCTTGAGAGAGAAGCCCAGGACGCCGGTGTGTAAAATGAACACCCCTGAGGAGAGAGACACTCACTTCTGCTTCTCTGCCTTGTACTGTTGTGTACAGTCGTCAAACAGCTTCTGATTCATCTCCATAAACAGCTTCAGGGCGTTGTAGATCAGCCCGTGGATTGTCCTACCACCAGGAAGAAAGACGGAGGTAGAGGAGGCCTGAGTCCGCCCTCAGTGCCAGGACCTCAATTCGCTGTTCCCACGTGGCTTCTCTGCCAAGACCTTTCCCATGTACCATCCCATCTCCCCAGCCTCTGTACTGCATGAGCTCATCACTTGGGTCAAATCAAGTGACCTGAGATCAGCATTTCAGGGCTTTACAAATTCTGGTGCCTGTCCATCCTTCCCGGCACCCCATGCCCAAGAGCCCCCTGCCCCCCCTTCCTACTCGTCTCGCCTGCACTGATGGTCTCCCAGCTGCGTGACGGACAGCATCCGCACCACAGCACGTTCGCTTTCAGCAGGGAAGTCTTTCTACAACTCCACAACTTAATACATGCTAAGAGGATCACATCAGCTTCTCACAACATGGAATTAAATCTCCAAAGCTGCGGAATATCTGACCCCAAGAAGAGATGTGATAGCAGCCGTGGCTCAGGTGCTGGGTAGCACAGAGCTCTCACCAGGGTGTCTTTGCTCCCCGTGGGTCCCTCAAGGTCCTATTAATATGCAGTGGGCACCAGCCCCGCTTGCAGGGGGGCCAGAGTTTGCCTGCACCCTCCCCTGTTCCAAAACCAGACCCTCACCGCCCAGCACCCCCCCCAGTCCCCTACTTGTTCCAGTGGCTCTTGGAGTTCCTGTAGAGCGCGGGGAACATGATGGGGAGGACCCGGGCAGCGTTGTCACTTATCAGGCTCATGATGTACTCGTTGTTCCAGTAATAGAGAGCGCGCTCTGCCACCTGGTGGGGACAGGCAGGGCTCAGGGGACGCAGCTGCCGTGCCCAGGATCCTCAGCTTTCTGGGAGGCAGGGGCTGGGATGTTCTGCCTCTGGGTCTCACCTGGAAATGGGGGCTGGAGACACACTTGGCAAGCTGGCGGAAGAGCGGCTCCATCACTTTGCTGAACTCCGAGGGTTCAATGACGTCCAGAATCTCCTCTAGCTCATTCAGGAACATCACCTCCTTGGGGCTGTGGGTCTTGGGCCAGAACTTGAGAAGCCCCACGATCACCTGCAGGAAGAGGAGGCCATGGCGGTAAAATCCTCACTCAGCACCTTTCCTGCTTCTTCAGGAAGGCTTCCCGCCTGCTCCCCTCACAGCCCTGGTGGCACAGCTTGGGTGGCCTCAGTGAAATGCTCATGTTTCTCGGCCTGGATCTGTTTCCTAGGTGTGTAGAGAGAGGAAACCAAGTCACCTGCCAGGCTACGTCCCTCCCGAGTACCTGCTCACAGCACTGCCCGAGAGGTGCCAAGAGGCGGGCACTGCGGACAGGGAGAGAGGGGGACCTGGGGCCCAGAAGGGGAGTTACCGGCTCGGTGAGACTGCTCTCCTTCTCCAGGAACTGCACCACGCAGTAGGCCAGCTGCCAAAGGTTGAAAGGGAAAGATAAGGTGCAGGGCTCAGAAGGGGGGCGAGAGGTCGGCAACAGAAACCGGACCCCAGGAGAGACGGGGAGGTTAGAGGGGAACTTGGCCCCTGTTCCGCCTGCCGCCACGTCACAGCTGACACGCCTCCCCTCCCGCTCTTCTCTGCCCGGGGTCCCCGCTCATCAGGGGGACGGCAGCTCACCTGAGGATGGTAGACACTCAGAGACTTGACCTTGTGAAGGGGAAGCAGGACACGGATGAGGAACATCTTGTGCTCTTCCTTCAGGGGCAAAGCAAAGCCGTTGATGATGCTGGGGGTTAAGGGAGGGTTGTGAGGACCACAGGGCCAGGTCCGAGCTCAGTGCCCCAGTCCTCCCCAACTTTTTCAGGCACGTGTGCCCCGGCTCCGCCTCTCACCTGCCCAGGATCTCCAGGAGCTCGGCAATCCCGTTGTGATGCTCTGTCTCGTAGATGAACCTGAGGGAATCGGACAAACTCTCTCTTGATAACCCGCTGCCCCTCCAGCGTCCTGCGGAGTCCCGCCTGCCGCCCTTCTCCCACACCCCGCCTTAGTCGGGGGTGGGGGGGGCTTGCTTTGCTCCTGAGCCCGGGCTCCTGGCCTCACCTGTAGAAGATGTGGTTGATCTGCCTACGGATATAAGCCCGGAGCCCCAAAAACTTGCCATAGATGCGATGCAAGATGGTCTTGAGGAAGTCCCGCTCTCGAGGGTCCTCACTGTCAAACAGGTCCAGGAGCTGGAGCAGGCAGGAAGAGACAGCAGTGAGGCGGGAGCGGGTGCCGGGCTGGGGGTGCCTTGGGTCCTGGCCAGGGGAAGCCCAGAGGCTCTCCGGAGAGAGGCCGTGGGGACCGGTCTCTGGGAAGAGTGGTGATATTACACTGCTCTGCCCCAGGTGACACGTGCACACCCCAGTGAGGGGGCCAGGTAACTGGGTTGCTTTCTGGTTTCCTCCCATTATGCTGGAAGCTCCTTACAGGCAGAGGAGGTCAGTTTAACCCCCACAGTCAGTTTGCACCAGGCAGAGCTGAGACCCAGTACGGTACCTATATTCGGCAGAAGCAAAAAGCGGCTGGGGCTGGAGGCGGGGGCTGTGGGGCTAGAGTTCATGGACAGGAAGGACGGGAAGGCAGAAGCTTCAGGGACTCACAGCAAGGACAAACTTCTGGTCAATGTACTTCTTGGCTATGTTTGGCTGGAAATCAGGAGACTCAAGGAAACGTAAGAAAAACTCATACACGAGCTGTGGGGAGAAAGGAGCATCCGCTTAGCGGGGGGGGGGGGGGTCCCCCGAGGACTGGGCAAGCGCCTTGCTGCGGGGCTCGGACTGCCCGTCCCCTGCGGCCAGGCCCCTGCCCCTCGCCCTGGTACCTGGAGATGCGGCCAGGCGGCTTCCAGGGTGGGCTCATCTTCCTCGGGGTCAAACTCGGCCCCGGTGGGATTCGATGAGGGTGGCAGCGTCCGGAACAGGTTCACTGAAAACTGAGGCGTAGCGCCCAGGTGAGAGCCCCGTCTGGGTTCCTCCCGGGCCCCCGCCCGCCTTCCCGCTTCCCTGTACCCACCATGGTGACAGCCTCAGGGTAGATGGCCTCGGTGACAACGTCCCGACTGTGGGTGATGTACTCCACCATTTCGTTGAGCCCCGCCCGCTTCACCTCCTTGAATTTGAGGTCACTGAGTGGGTCTGACACAAAGTCGAAGAGGACACAGCACTGGCGTAGCTTCTGGATGAACAGCTCCTCCCGCTCCTGGGTCGGCGAGTCTGGCAGGGGTGAGGTGAGGGGTCGTGGTCACAGTCAGGTCTCCTCTGTGGCCCTTCGCTGCCGCGCCCTGCTCACCTCTTGGGGTGTTCCCGTCCCCCCTCCTGCCACCGTCCTGCTCCTCTGACCTCTCCCCCTCATCCTCCCAAACCTCCATTCTGCCAATACCCACTGTCCCCCTCCCTGGGCCTGGTGCCCCAGCTCCCTTGACTTTTCATAACCAAGTACCTTTCAGGGCAGGAAGCTTCTGGAGCTCCCGGTTCTTGCTGAGGTTGAAGCGGGAGGAGCTTTGCCGTCGCTCCTTCTTGACAATCTGGGGCCCGCCTGAATACTTGATTTTGCTGAGCTGCGTGGGGGGCGGAGTGCTGTTGCTGGGACGCTTGTTGGATGATGGCGGCTGAGGCTGCGGCTGCGGCTGGGGCTGGGGTTGTGGCTGGGGCTGGGCCTGGGAAAGTGAGGGATTTGCTCGAGTCCACTTGCCAAGCTCCGCTTCCCACCCCAGGCCTGGCCCACCGCCCAGCCTCCAGCCCCCAGCCTGGCTGTGCCTCTGCAGGCCTGGGCGGCAAGCAGCTGCCTCCCGGCCTGAAGAGCCAAGGCCAGGGTAGGAGAAACTAGGGGCTGCAGCCCTGAAGGGAGTGGTCCAGAAGCCGTGTCTCCCCAGGTGATGCCCACGAGCATCCTGAGCCTTCAAAAGTTTCACTCCCGCTCACAACAGGCAAAGCTAATAGATGGGCTGGCGGTGACGGAAGTCGGAAAAGTGGCTCTCTGGCCAGGGTCGGGGTGGCAGGGGTGCAGGGCTGGGGAGATGCAGGTATTGCCTGAGAAGGGGCACAAGGAACATTCTGAGTCATGGAAACATTCTAGATTTTAATTGGATCCAGGAGGTGGTTCAGAGCATAAACGTATGTACAAATTCATGGAGCAGTACACCTAAGATGACTGTATTTTATCATTTTCTGAATATGTGACATTCTCCAGTTGAAGCAGATTTCTTCCCATGTCTCAGCAGTTTAACTACTAGAAATATAGCTTAAGAAAAATCCTAACTATGAGAAAAGGCTTTGGAAGTCCTCTTGTGGTGCAGTGGGCTAAGGGTCCAGCGTTGCCGCAGATATGCACAGGTTGCAACTCTGGCACAGTTCGATCCCTGGCCCAGGAACTTCCACAGGCCAAGGGTACGGCCAAAAAAACGGGGGGAGGGTTTATGTGAAAGCACTTTTTATGGCCTTATTTATAATGGCAAAAACATAAATAAACACATGGAAAATCAAGGAGTTAAAATTATGTTTATGAAAACTGTGTACTAAATGCAATCACACATGGTTCAGCTGTGAAAAATATTTACACAGTCATGGTAATTTACCCAAAATGGGTGATAAGTATTCTAAGGAGAGGGGAAAAGTCTGCACAGAGGCAGAAGACACAGGGGCTTTAATTTTTCACATTAGGGAATCAAGAGGTAACTAAAGGTCAAAAATCACAGGGGCCGGGGACAGTGCTGCCCTGCTCATTAAAAGTGCAAGTGCATCATCTGACTTTTTCTTTTTTTCGGTTTTTTTTTTTTTTTTTTGCTTTTTAGGGCCGCACCCAGGCATATGGAAGTTCCCAGGCAAGGGGTCGATTCAGAGCTATAGCTGCTGGTCGGTGCTACAGCCACAGCAACGTGGGATTCAAGCCGTGTCTGTGACCTACACCACAGCTACTGCCAGATCATTAACCCACTGAGCGAGGCCAGGGATTGAGCCCGAATCCGCATGGATGCTAGTCGGATTCATTTCTGTTGAGCCACGATGGGAACTCCCGACCATCTGACTTTCTCAACAATGTACCTACTACCGTATTGACAAAAATTAAAAATGAAACAAACAAAAAAACCCCCTACAACTATGGACTGAGAGAAAATTGCTCCCTATGCTAAGTTAAAGAGGGATAATGCAAATCTGTACACATAAAATGAGCTCACCCACATTAAAACACGTCCCCAGAACTCAAAATCCAGTTAAAAAGAGAAAGAACAAGTTCACTGCGTTCATGACTATCTCCTGTGACAGCAGAACGACAGATGACTTTTTCCTACTTTTCTGAATTTTTTATAAGCTGACACTGCTTTTATAAGGGGAGAAATACAGGAGTTCCTGCTATGGTGCAGTGGGTTAAGGATCTGCAATGCTGCACTGTGGCATAGGTCACAGCTGCAGCTCAGATTCAGTCCCCGGCCAGGAAACTTCCATATGCCAAGGGTGGGACCAAAAAAAGAAAGAAAAAACAATACAGCTGATTTCCAAAAGCTTTCTTGCCTTCCTCCCAGACGTGGGTGTCAGAGCCCCACAAAGCCCATTTTCAGACGCACACACACACAGGTGTTTGCAGGGCTGTCCGCCCACGGGGACTGGCCGGGTAACCCCCTGCTGGGAGAGCAGAGAGGCTGAGCCACAGGACAGCCCCTGTCCCCAACCAGAGGCGTGAGGTCAGGTCCAGACGGGTAGCCACACCCCAGGGAAGTCGTCCTCCCACCCTCACACCTGCCATCCCGCCTCCTCTCGGGCACCCCCCATAAACTCTTACTTCGTGCAGGCAGAACGGGAGAAAATGAAACCCTGGGGACAGAAATGTTATGCTTTGTATGCTCTTGGATTCTTTTTTTTTAAAGAAATAATTATGGTTGGAGTTCCCTCTGTGGCGCAGCGGAAAGGAATCCGACTAGGAACCATGAGGTTGCGGGTTTGATCCCTGGCCTCGCTCAGTGGGTTAAGGATCCGGCGTTGCCGTGAGCTGTGGTGTAGGTCACAGACATGGCTTGATCTGCCGTTGCTGTGGCTGTGGCGTAGGCTGGCAGCTGCAGCTCCAACTAGACCCCTAGCCTGGGAACCTCCATATGCCGTGGGTGAGGCCCCAAAAAGCAAAAAAATAAATAAATAAATAAAAACCTGAAAAACAAGAAATCACTGTGGCAAGCTTGTGACCGGTCTGGGGATCAGAGGCAGGAGTGGAGCACAGGTCCGGCCCGGGGCAGGCTCAGATCGAATGAAGCTCATTACCGCTCTGGCCACCTGGCCGTCTCCTCCACCTGAAATGGGCCCAGACACAACTCTGACTAGGGGAAGGCGAAGAAGTGGGGCAGGAGCAGCCATCACCGCCTCCCTTGCCGTGAACACACTCGCCAGTGGCGTTTTGTTTAGACAGTGCAAGGCAGCCTGGAGTCGGGGGTTCCTTGCTGTATACGGAGGGTGGATCACACCTGGCGGAGGACAGGCAAGAGGGGCAGGAGGCCAGACAGCCAGAGCCTGGTGTGCGCCAGACTCTGCCCTGCTTCAGGCCTCCAGTTCCCAGCCACAGGAACAACCAAACTGTTATCTGTGGAGCTTAACAGTCAAGAGCAGAGGCTCAAACCTGACTGCCAGGGTTTGATTCCTGGCTCTGCCACTGAGTAGCTGGGTAACCTCCAGGTCATATAAGCCTCTCTGTGCCTCAGTTTCCTCATCTGTAAAGTGGGGATTACAACAGCATCTACCTCATAGGGCTGTAACAAGGATTTTTTTTGTTGTCCTTTTTTTTTTTAGGGCCACATCCACGGCATATAGAGGTACCCAGGCTAGTGGTTGAATCCAAGCTACAGCTGCTGGCCTACACCACGGCCACAACAACGCTGGATCTGAGCCTTGTCTGTGATGCACACCACAGCTCACGGCAACACTGGATCCTTAACCCACTGAGCAAGGCCAGGGATTGAACCTGCATCCTCATGGACACTAGTTGGGTTTGTTAACTGCTGAGCCACGACGGAAACCCCTGTACTAAGGATTTAAATGAACAGGATATATATAGCACACAGAATGTCTTATAAGCAGCATCTTCAACTATTGCTATTATTATCATTAATTATTTCCCATCTGTGGATTTTAGGAATACAGCCTGGAAATTCCTGAAACTAGCACACCTCTAATGTTCCTTAAGGTTCATTATCCTTCTTGTTTTCAAACGGGGGAACTAAAGAAGGCACTGCATCTGGAGTTCCCGTTGTGGCTCAGCGGGTTATAAACCTGACTAGTATCCATGAGGATACGTGTTCAATCCCTGGCCTTGTTCAGTGGGTTAAGGTTCCAGCATTGCTGTCAGTGTGGGGTAGGTCATAGATGCAGCTCGGATCCCACATTGCTGTGACTGTGGTGTAGGCTGGCAGCTACAGCTCTGCTTTGACGCCTAGCCTGGGAACTTCCATATGTCGCAGATGTGGCCCTAAAAAAAGGCAAAAAAAGAAAAAAGAAGGCATCACAACTTTTATTTTTTTGCCTTTTTGTCATTTTATGGCCGTACCCACAGCATGTGGAGGTTCCCAGGCTAGGGGTCTAATCGGAGCTGTAGCCACTGGCCTGCGCCGCAGCCACAGCAACGCAGGATCCGAGCCGCGTCTGCAACCTACACCACAGCTCACAGCAACGCCGGATCGTTAACCCACTGAGCAAGAGCAGGGATCGAACCTGCAACCTCATGTTCCTAGTCGGATTCGTTAACCACTGCGCCACGACGGGAACTCCCATCACAACTTTTAAGATCTATTTTCTTGCAAAAAGCCTTCTCAGATCACTCCAAGCCTTGCATGTCCACACTCTGGCCCCAACCTCTTGACACTGCTTGTCTGTTTCATCAGCCCATCCCCAGTGACACCTCTTGTTCGCTCTGTTCACGTGTCATCCCCCCACTAGAAAGCAAGTTCAGGTTTGTACCCTTCTGGGGCACCTCAGCACTGGCACCTAACAGACACTCAGGGAATGTCTGCTTGATGCAGGGGCCCCTCCTGTCCTGAGCCTGGAGCCTCAGCAAGAGCCCCGCACAGCAGCGGGAGCAGAGTGGGAAGGAGAAACGGCAGTGACACGAGGTGAGGGGCTCAGCGGCAGCGGAGGAACAAGACGCCGGAAGACTACATGTCTCTCCATGCCCCCAGGTAAGACGCAGACACCCTGCATCTCCAGGAACTGAGGGGACACCCGGAGAAAGAAGGCATTCTCCCCAGAAAGGGAAAAGCAAGACCTCAACTTTCTCTGCTAACAAGCAGGGCGCTGGACTACAATCAGTAGTTTGCCAAACTTCAAGTAAGGTTTCAAGACAACAGAAGTTACGTGGCTGGAAACCAAAGTTGAAAAAACCAGCCAATGAGTTGATGTCTAAGTCCCTTCCCAAACAGGATGGCGTTCCTGAAGGCCGGGCGGCCCGATTGGCTGAGCCTGCCCCGCCCCCACCCCGCTGGGCCACCCTGGTCTCCTAAGGACCACTGGCTCCCAGGCCCTAGATACAAGGAGCATCTGAGAGACAGCTGGTCATGCCGGCCAGCCCTGCTCTGTGTGCCCTGCCCTAGGACACATACTTGGGGGGTGGGGGTGCCGGCAACTCACTGCTTGTTCAACCCTTTCTCCTAAACCCTCTAGCTTCCAACTTCTCCTTTACTGACCTGGGCTGGAGGTGGGAGAGGTGCGTCCCCAAGGAGAACCTTCTGCAGCCATTGAAGCAAGGGCAGAGGCAGCCCACGGGCAAGCTGCCAGCCTGCCTGCTACCCCTTACTGTGTCCTGCCTGGCCCCACTTAGGAGTCTCCGCAGTGGCTGTCTCTGCCGGAAGAACCTTCTCCTCCATCTTCTAAACTCAAAACAGGACCCAAACTCCAAGAAGCCTTCCTAGATTCAGATCTCCAGCAGTCAAGTGGGGCTCTGAGTCTTCATACCACGCTCACACTCAGGAAACTGCACTACACCTGCCCACTTTTTTTTTTTTTTTTTTGGTCTTTTTAGGGCCATAACCGCAGCATATGGAAGCTCCCAGGCTAGGGGTTAAATTGGGGCTACAGCTGCCGGCCCACATCACAGCCACAGCAACGCTGGATCTGAGCTGCATCTGCCACCTACCCACAGCTCAAGGCAACACCGGATCCCCGACACACTGAGCGAGGCCAGGGATTGAACCTGCATCCTCATGGATACTAGTCAGGTTCGTTACCACTGAGCCACAACGGGAGCTCCCACCTCCCCACTCTTGATCAACCCTATCCCAACCTGACCCTACCAGTCACCAGTAATAATTAAACACATGCATTTAAACGAAAATAACAGGACGTAGAAATAGAATTTAAGCAATATTGAAAGTACAGGAGGAGAAAGATGAAAGATAAAATTGTCGGTGAAGATGCAAAGGTGAACGTTACAGCTTCTGCATAATTAACTAGCCTAATAAAGATCATTTTAGTTTAAAACCTTGAAAATCAGAGAGACGTTCTCTCCTGTACTGACATCTAGGGCTCTATCGAGCAGTGCTTAATTCTTTCCTTTCTTCATTTATTCGAAAACTCCGTGGGTTCAGGCAAAGAAGGAAAAGAGAGAGAGAAAGCAATCTAGGCCAATGGCATGACATCAAGAAAGGCCCTGGGCCATAAAAGGCTTGTTTTGGAAGATGCAAAGTCCTGGGGGGCTGGGAGCACAGGGCAAGGCCAGCACAGGAGGGCTGAGGGCACAATTTGGGTTTTTTAGTGTTTGTTTTTATCTTTTTAGGGCCGCATCTGCAGCATATGGAAGTTCCCAGGCTAGGTGTAGAATTGGAGCTGTAGCTGCCGGCCTACACCATAGCCACACCAGATCCAACACATCTGCAACCTACACCTCAGCTCATGACATCAGATCCTTAACCCACTGAGTGGAGCCAGAGACAGAATCCACATCCTCATGGATCCTAGTCAGGTTCGCCATCACTGAGCCACAACAGGAACTAGGAGGGTGCAAATTTGATTTGAGTTTCTAAGCAATGAGGTGCCAACACGGGTTTTAAGTAAAGGACTGAGAGGACCAAAAATGTTTTTAGGGTAACAAGTCTGGCTTCAGAGATGTCAGGCTGAAGTAGGGGAGACCAGGATTATTTCTTTTCCCTCTGACCCTGCTCCCAGAACTCAGGGCACAAAGACCCCTGGCGGGCAACAGCAGGTCCCAGTGAGTCTGACCCAATCTCTCGAGGCTCCTTCATGTTCCAAGACTCTTCTAGAACCTTAGAACCAGAGTATAGGGTCATTGAGAACACAGGAGCACTGGCTCCCGCGCAGACCTTGGTTGAGTGCCAGCTTTGCTGTTTTACTGCTGGGGAAAAGCTATTTAACATCAGGAAGCCTCAATTTCATCTGTGAAATGGAGCTGATGATAACAGATGACCTCAGGGGAGTGTCGCGGCATAAAGATTAAAAGAGAAGATTACAAGATTAAATGCATGCAAAGTATTTAGCCCAGAGCCGGGTGCAGTGTGCGCTTCTCCCATTCATGTCAACACAACATCTGTGAATATGACCTTGTTTGGAAACAGGGTCTTTGCAGATAAAACCAAGTTAAAATGCAGGTGAAGGAGTTCCCCTCGTGGTGCAGAGGAAATGAATCCTACTAGGAATCATGAGATGGCGGGTTCGATCCCTGGCCTTGCTCAGTGGGTTCAGGATCCGGTGTTACCGTGAGTTGTGGTGTAGGTCACAGGTATGGCTCGGATCTGGTGTTGCTGTGGCTGTGGCATAGGCTGGTAGCTGTAGCTCCGATTCTACCCCTAGCCTGGGAACCTCCATATGCTGTGGCTGTGGCCCTAAAAAGCAAAAAAATAAAAATAAAATAAAATAATAAAATGCAAATTAAGGTGGGCCTAAATCCAACATGACTGGTATCCTTATAAGAAGAGGGACATCTGGACACAGAGACATTGAGGCAAAGGGGAGGAGCTGAGAGAGGACAGAGGCAGGGGCTGGAATGCCACATCTACCAGCCAAGGGACACAGCGGATGGCAGAAAGCCACCAGAAGCCAGGAGAGAGGCGTGGAAGAGAACCTTCCTAGAACCTCAAGGGAACCTAGCCTGCTGACACCTGGATCAGACTTTGGGCTTCCTGAACTGTGAGAGAAGAAACCTCTGCTATTTTCAGCCACCCCGTTCATAGTAACTTGTTACGCTTGCCCTAGGAAAGTGATGCACAAGAACCACTCCATAAAATAATAAAATTAGAGTGGGCCACTATAATTACTCGAATCAATTGGAAGACTGGCGAACACTTGCCACAGGGTAAGTGTGGCTATGAGAGTCCAAAACTCTGGACTAGAGAGAGGGCAAGGGAAGGACCGTGCCAAGCAGCTTTTGATGACCTGGGCCTCACAGTTTGGCCCCCCAGCTATTTCACTGTCCCTCTGCCTGGGGCCATGCAGGTGTGTTTCTGCAAATCCATGGAGTAGAATTCCTGCAGCTGAATCAGACAGGTGAGCTCCGAGCAGCATTTCCCAAAACGGAGCCCAAGATGCACGCCAACACTCTCCCTTTCCAGAGGGCAGTGGAAAAATCACAGTAGCTGGTCTCAGCTCTGTCCTTTCTTCATTTCCTTTTTTGCTTTTTTTTCTTTTTTGGACACACCCACAACATTCAGAAGTTCCCAAGTCAGGGATCAAACCCGAGTCACAGCAATGACCTGAGCCACAGCAGTGACAATGCTGGATCCTCAACTCCTAGGCCACAGGAACTCCCTTGGCTTATTTAACCTGCTTGAGCCGTTTGTTTTCCTACCTATGAAAGGAAAAGGTTAGACTCTGCTTCCTTCCAGCCCTAACCTGAAGTTGTTGGTTTGCTCGCTCATTCACTCACTAATACATTCAAAGGCTGGTGCCTCTAGTGTGCCAGGCCCTTCAGTGTGAGTGAGAGCCTCTCAGAGCTCAAGTGCAAACACAGAAGACAACTGATGCACAGTGAGTTCCCAAGGAACCGGTTCATTGCAGCTGTGGTTAAGAGCTGTGGTGGAGCGGTCCTGGGCCCGGGGATAGGGCAGGTGGTCAAGGGGGGCTGCTTCCAGGAAATGATGGCCAGTCTGTCTAGTAACTAAGGGAACCAGCACGAGTGAGTTAGGCAGAAGGTGGGAACAGCCCCCAAACTATTCCTTTCTGTTCCTTGAAATCTTTTTTTTTTTTTTTTTTTTTTTTTTTAGCACCACACCTCGAGGCAAATGGAGGTTCCAAGGCTAGGGGTCAAATCGGAGCTGTAGCCGCTGGCCTATGTCACAGCCACAGCAATGCAGGATCCAAGCTGTGCCTGCAGCCTACACCACAGCTCACGGCAACGCCGGATCCTTAACCCACTGAGAGAGGCCAGGGATCAAACCCGCAACCTCATGGTTCCTAGTCGGATTTGTTTCTTCTGCTGCGCCACAACAGGAACTCCGAAATCCTGTTTTTAAGTCTCTTTTGCTGCTATGAATATCAGTTGCCGGCTCCCGCCCGTGTGCCCTGTGGGTCCCACACACGTCACGGCTCCTGAAGGGGAGACCGAGCCCAGGGGGGGCGCCTCCCCCCAAGCATCTCCGCTGATGCTCTGTGACGCAGGGGCCAGCACACAGGTGTGGGGAAGACGCAAGCTCCTCCTCTCAAGAGTCACAGTCTGGTAGGAGGAACACATCCGGGAACAAAGAGTGCCCACACGAGGGACAGGACTAGCCTAGAGGCACGGCCGACCGCCAGTGTAAGCGCAGAGGGAGGAGGAATTCCTCTTCTGAGGTCCTCAGCTCCCCTGTGTGTAAGAGGGAGACGCACCCAACATCCTCTGATCACTCGAGGGAGGGGTAAAGGGACGGCCTCACGTGTGAAGAGTGCTTGGCTCTCCTGGGAGTTCACAGCAACCAGAAGTAGACAGAAGAGGCGCTCCCGTCGTGCCTCAGCAGTAACAAATCTGACTAGCAGCCATGAGGACGTGGGTTCAATCCCTGGCCTCATTCAGTGGATTAAGGATCCGATGTTGCTGTGAACTGCAGTGTAGGTCACAGATGCAGCTTGGATCCCATGTTTCTGTGGCTGTGGCGGCTACAACTCTGATTCGACCCCTAGCCTGGGAACCTCCATATGCTGCAGGTGCAGCCCTAAAAAGACCAAAAAAAAAAAAAGGTAGCCAGAAGAAATCCAAATCTAGGGTAATCCCAACCAAACACTTGCTCATCAACCTTGTTTCCGCTCCCACCAAACCATAAGACCTGCGCAGAACGAGTACTGTTCATTCTGCTCACTTCCCATTCATCTTCATCCGTCTGAACAGTTTAGAACAGGAGGAGGAAGCACAGAAACCAAGGACCACCAGCTTCCGGGAGTCCCGGCACTTGCTCAGCACGCTCCCAGGACCATTCAGCACCCAAGCAGCCCACTAGGCGCACTCCCAAACTTCCATGGTTACACTCGGACATATGGAGGTTCCCAGGCTAGGGGTCGAATCGGTGCTACAGCTGCTGGCCTACGCCACAGCCACAGCAACGCCACATCACAGCCATGTCTGCGACACACACCACAGCTCACAGCAAAGCTGGATCCTTGACTCACTGAGCGAAGTCAGGGTTCGAACCCTCATCCTCATGGATCCTAGTCAGGCTCGTTACTGCTGAGCCATGACAGGAACTCCTGGACTTCCTTGAGTCCCTCCACCCTCCTGGGCGCTCTCTGCTTGCCCTTTATTGCTTTACAGCCCTAAATCGCCAAGCCGCACTGACCTCTGCCCATGACTGTCCTTCAGCAGCTCCCATCTGATTGGGACCAAGGGCAGTGGGCCCAGCCCTGCCCGACACAGGGACACCAGCCACTCCCTCCGCAGAGCCATGCTGAAGCCACTCGCCACCCCACTGAGCACCCGTGTACTTTCCCCTCCTTCTCAGGAGCTGGTACCCCTAGCTTTTTGCCCTAAGAAAAAAGGAAATCTCACCACTTTGGTAGACAGAGAACTGACTTTCACAAGAACCACTGGGGAGCTGAAAAAATCGGAAGGCTCATTTGATCCATAGCAGCCAAAGGGAAGGCCGGCCCAAGGGGCTGTCCAGGCCCCTCCCTGGCTGTGAAAGTCTCCTTCCCTTCTGCCCCGATAACCCCCGGCCTCCCGGGGTCCCTCACCCCACTGGCCATCAAGCAGATGGAACCGGCACCTGCAACATAACTAGGGCTGTGCCCACGCTCATTACCTCCTCGGCGCTCTCGCCTGCACCATCCTTGCTGGAGCTGCTGGGCTTGGCCGTGCTTTTGGCAAGCTTGGGGGGCTCCTGAAGGCAGAGAATGGAGGTAGAGTTAGCAGATGCCGGGTAAGGGAGCGGCCTCATCCTTATCACTTATGTCTCTGTTGTAGTTAACCTCCGTCTAAATCAATCAGGACCACTGAGCACCTACCTTGAACCTGGGGCAGTGAGGACTGGGGTACACAGAGGGAGGTTCAGTCCCTCCAAGGCATCAAGGAGTTTAGACTCTGGTTGGGAAGACATCTCTAACACACAAGAATTCAGCATTTCATGCTCCGTCACCTCACAAGGCTGGGGTATGAGTTAGCGACTCAGTCAAGTAAGAACTGGGGTGAGGAGTCTTGAAGGAAAAGCATCATCGGACAAGCTGCTCAGCAGGGGCCTGAGGCTCTCATGCTGGATGGGAGGGAGTCACCATTCTACCCCCGAGGCCATCTGGAAAGACAGGGAACCATTTTTTTCCCTTGCTTTTTAGGGCCGCACCTGCAGCACATGGAAGTTCCCAGGCTAGGGGTAGAATTGGAGCTGCAGCTGCTGGCCTACGCCACAGCCACAGCAACATGGGATCTAAGCCATGTCTGTGACTACGCCACAGCTCACAGCAGTGCCGGATATTTAACCCACTGAGCAAGGCCAGGGATAGAACCTGCATCCTCATGGATCCTAGTCAGGTTCGTTACCGCTGAGCCACAACGGGAACTCCAGGGAAGCATTTTTAGAATATCAGAAACAGCACGCAGACTAGAGAGTGCTATTTGTATAGTCACTGGGGTCCAGGGATGACAACAGGTGTAGGAATTGTCCCAAGAACACTGCAGCAGACAAGCACCAGGAGTAAGGCCCTGAACTGCTACAAAGAGAGAGCACTAGTCGGAAGTCTTCCTCGGGAACCTGGCTGCTGGCTCAGAGCCCTGGCCTGCCCAGCATCTCTTCCTATGCTTCGGGCCAAAAAAAGCAACTGCCCAGAGACAGGATGGGGAAAATGCAAAAAGACCTGGGGATTTAGGTCCGACTGCAAGTTCAACACCACTCATCTGTGTGCTATGGCTGCCACGGCAGCTCAAGTGACCTGTTCATTCAGTTAACAGACCTGGGCAGAGTGCTTAGCATGGGGGACATGGAAGCACCTGTCCTTGGTGCTGCCGGGGCCACCCTGGAAAATCTGGTTCAATCTCGAGCATCAGACTTCGGGAGGGACGAAGGCAAATGTTAGGTATTCTTCGGGGGGAAATACAACCCATACTGAGAGTAGATTCAAGAGCGGGGCCAGAGAGCAACAGCTGCAGGAACTGGGATAGTGAACAATAAATGAAGGGCTGCCATGTGGACTAAAGATGCAACTTGGTCTATGTGGATCCGGAGGCCCAAGAGCCGGGGGCTGCAGTGGCAGGAAGACAGGCTGAGGCTCCGAACAAGGAAGACTTTTCTCCTGGATCAGCTGCACAGAAACCAGCTGCCTAAAGAGGCTGCAAGCTCCCCAACCCCAAGAGCATTCGAGCAGAGGTGCGTTCACGCCTCCTCCAAGGCAAGGCACAGAAGGGGTGCAAGCCTTAAATGAGGATCAGATTGGAGGGCTCTGGAAATCACTTCCAGCTCGGAGATTAGGCACCTGAGCCCCTTCAGTGAGAGGTGTTAAATCCAGCGACTGTCATGATGAGGGCAAAAGGATTTCAGGAAGGAGAGCGCGCTGTGTGGGCAGGAGTAGGGGGGAGGCTTCGCGGGGGCGGGGAGGCAGAAGCCATTCCCAGGTGGAGCAGCTCTAGGCAGTCACAGCAGCGGGAAGGAGCCCCGTGCTCTCCCAGCGCCCACAGACCAGGCTGGGCACACTCACGCCGTGCAGAGGGTGGGGTGGAGAGGAAAAGGATGGGGGGGCGTGCGGGCAGGACGCAGCACTGAGGGGACCATCTGCACACACCCCAGATGCGGGCCTCTCGGGCAGAGCTGACCCATCGGCACACAGGTTTCCTCGCTCCCTTCCGTACCTTCCACCCACACCTCCAGCACTGAGACTCATGGCTCAGGGAATGTGCAGAACAGCGATCCCGGCCTGGGGGGCATGGGCGTGGGGAAACTGGGCTCACCACCCCCGCCCCCTGGTCCCCGAAGGACAGGTGAAATGCACACACTTCGGCCCGGCCCAGCCACCCAATGCTGCGTGGCATTGTGCTTTGGAGCCGACCCTGTGTTCCGGGCCCAACTCTTATGAGTAAACTAGCCTCGCGGAGCCTCAGTTTCCTCATCTATGAAGTGCCCGACACTCAGAGTACCTGTGAGTGTCTGACACGTGAAAACCTTAATGTTGGCCAATGTTATGACTATTATTATGAACAAGAAGAAAGTGCGGGGGGGAGCAGGAGCACCCCACCCAGGGGGCCTAAAAGAAGTCCCAGATCAGAATGTGAAGGAAGAAGAAGGATGCAAATCCACCCCCCCACCAAGGACTGACTCGGTACCCATCCATTGAGCACTTACTGCGTACAAACCAAACCAAAATGGAGCTTAGTTATTATCTCAAGAGGGAAGAAAAGACTTGCCCGCAGTTAACTCCAGTCCACGGGAACACAAAAGGGACCTACCCCGTGTTCTGCAAACCCAGGAGAGGAGAGCTCACCCCCCAACTGAGGGTTCAGAACAGACTTCAAGGAGGAGGCCATGAGGTCTGGCCAAGAATGGGAGCACAGAGATGAAGGAGAAAGGGCAGAGGTGACGGATGAGCAAGAGACCCCCCCCTCCTCTCTACCCCCGCCCCATCCAGGCAAACCCCAGTCATATGGCCAGGACTTGTCAACCACTGAAGGAGGCCAAATGCTAACAGGAAATCAAAAGCAGAAAGTTAAACCTCAAAGGGGGTCAGAGGCGCCTGGCCCTATGGACCCCGATCTTTGCAATACTTTTTCCCAACAAACACTCACACCTGTGGTCCTAGCAAGTCTGGGAATGTTTCTTTTTCTCAGTCGTCTAGCAGATAAAGGCTGTATGCAGATGCGATAGTATCTGTTCCATCAGACTAACAACTACAGAGGGGCAAGGACCTCACCAGCTTCCCCTGGTCCGCATCCCGCTCCACACTCCTTGTAGGAACCCTCAGCCCCTGGTGTGGCCGACCTGCGTGCAGGCACCACCTACATACACCTCACGTGCCCTGCAGCATGCCCACTCCCCAAGGGCACAGGGCTTGAGTGGGGCACACAAAGCTGCCCGGCTCAGCACCCCAGGAGGTTCAGTGCCTGCTAGACCAACACCAACCCGACCCTCAGAACCTCAGGTCCTGAGAGGGTAAGGGGACAATTCAGAATCAGAGCTGCCACCCAGATCTCCAACAGCCCCAGGAGGAAGGGTTTAATTGATAAGGCCAGACGTGGCAGCCCAGCAACCTAGCCAGTCAGAAGCCAAAGGGAAAGCAAGACACCTCTGGGGTTAAAAAGTGGGTGAGCAGGAGTTCCCATCGTGGCTCAGCAGTTAACAAACCCGACTAGCATCCATGAAGACAGGGGTTCTATCCCTGGCCTCGCTCAGTGGGTTAAGGATCTGGCGTTGCCGTGAGCTGTGGTGTAGGCTGCAGACACGGCTTGGATCCCGCGTTGCTGTGGCTGTAGTGTAGGCCGGCAGCTACAGCTCTGATTGGACCCCTAACCTAGGAATCTTCATATGCTGCGGGCGCAGCCCTAAAAAGACAATAAAAAGGGGGGGAGGTGAGCAGAACACCAGGCCTGAGCCAGGGCCCACCACAAGGGGCCAGCCCCAGGAGAGGAGAAGCTGGGGAGGCTGGAACTGGTATCCTAGCATCCTGTGTGTGAGTCTATACCTCAAAGGAACCACACCTCTGAGTCAGACCTCAGCGACGGCAGGAAACAGAGGGGAGAGAAAGACAGGGATGAAGATGAGGGGAAGGCGGTTCGGAGGCAGAAGAGGAAGGTGAAAGTAGGCAACATCAAGCAATGGCCTGTGTCAGAACACCAAGACAAAGGCAAGGGTGTCCAAGGGTGGCTGGCCTGTGCTGTAAGAAGGAAAGCTAATCTGACAGTGTGGGCAGATTCCCAATTTGTGGGTAACTGTGGCTCAGGAAAGAGAGAAACCCAGCACTGGTGCAAAAAAGGTAAAATGCAAAGGTTATCCTTGATTAAGAATAAGGGGAGGAGCTTGCCCAGACTGGGAAAGGTGACTGGTTTAGGATGAACCTAGGAGTGGGCTGGTGCCTGTCTGGGGGTCTTTGGTACAGAGGAGGCCTTTAAGTCAGGAGACCTGATATCACAGCTGGGCCTCCAGCAGCCTGTGTGACCTTGGCCAAGTCCCTGCCCCTGACACCG
Organism: Catagonus wagneri; assembly: GCA_004024745.2. NCBI lineage: Eukaryota > Metazoa > Chordata > Mammalia > Artiodactyla > Tayassuidae > Catagonus > Catagonus wagneri. Next base: position 19,704,039 of record PVHT021183523.1, read on the forward strand.
CCCCCCACCCCGTCCAGCCCTCAGTCTCCTCATCTGTATCACCAGGGATTGCTCTGAATGTGCTCAGAGACACTGACGTTCTGAGGTTCCATCGGCAGAAGAAGGGCTCAGCCAGGCTTACAAGTTTGAGTGTGAAGGAAGAACTAGAGGGAGGGGCCTAGGCCAGATTCGGTGGAGGAGAGAGAAAGCAGAGCCGTTCTAGGTCAAGGAGCTTGGCGGGGAGGGAGAGGGGGCTGTAGGGGACGGTGGGTGGAGAAGGCAGGCCGAGGCCCAGGCCCCGGCGGGTGAGAAGAAGAGGGAAGAGAAGGGGCTGCGCGGGGGTGGTCCTGGAGGGAGGTGCCGTCTCAGATAAAGAGCTGTCCCAAACGGCAAATGGGTGGGGGGATGGGGGAGAAAAAGCAGGGGAGTGACCTGGGAGTGGGGCAGGATCTGGAGGCAGATTATCCCGGGCCGGGGGTCCGTGAGGGAAGGAAGGGAGGTGTACGTGGGGTGACTCTATCCCGGACAAGGGGAGGGAGCTTTCCCAGCTGCGGCACAACCTGGGGGTGCGACCAGCAGCGGGGGCGGAGGGCTGGACCCGGGAGTCTTGCGGGGGCCGGACGGGAGGGTCAGTCTGAGGCTGTCCCGGGCCTGGCTCGGGCCCCTCCCAGAGCTCCGCGCAGGCCCCGAGGCGGAGGCGGGGGGGAAAGGGCCAGGCTCACCTTCTCCTTTTTCAGTTTATAGGGCATCTCGGCCCGTCCGGACCCGGCCCGGCTCCTGCGGCCCCGCTCCGGCTCGGGCTTTGCTCGGCCGCACTCGGCCCGCTCGGCGTCTCTTCGCCACCGCCTGCGCGCTGCGCCCGGGTCGAGCGGTGTCTGCTCCTCCAATTGGCCCGAACTCTTACAAACCTGCCTGACAACCAGGCGCCGCCTTCTTCGATTGGTCGCTGGAGCCAAGCGGCTTCCTTTTTTTTCTCATTGGAAAGGAAGAGTACAAACCGCCAGGGTTCGGCTCCAAGAATTGGCTGAAGTGGGAGGTCCCGCCCTAAAGGGGGTCGAGCTTAGCGTGGGAGGCGGGGGTCAGGGGAAGCCCAAGCTTAGCTCCCAGTGCCGCACTCTGGCGTCTCGTGTGGGTCGGCCTCGGCCCTTCTTCCCAACTCGTTCCCTTCTGAAGTGGTTCTCACTCTTTTCCCACCGCTACTCCGCATGGTCCGAACTGAAGAAAAGAAATCCTAAAATGAAGGGTACCTTTCTTCGTCAGGGTAACGTAGCACTAACTGCCTATGCAAAATTGGTAGAAAGCTCCCAGGAGCCTTCGTGGCCATCCGTTTCCTGTTTCCTAGACGGCTTGAGGAGGATCAAAGGGAAAGCCTGGCAGGCCGGGACCGAAAATGAGATGAGAATCCTGGGTTTGTTTCAACGTTGGAAAGAGGATCCCCGTTCCTACTGCAGATGTCCTTGGGCTTGGGGGACCAGCTAGACCTGAGCACGTGGGCACGCAGTGGAAGTGCTACCTCATTGTTGAGTATCTGGGGAAGTACACCCCTCACTGCCCACCCTGCCCAGGCCAGTGTCCTAATGGATAAGATCAGTTCCTGCCCTCAAGGAATTCAGTCTGGTGAAGTTCACAGTGGTGTATAAACAGATGATTAAGATAAAATGTTAAAAATTACACAAACCTAAAGGTTGCTGGAGGAATATGTTTTAGAAAGTCAACTCCAGTAGCAGATTGGCTATGTTAAGAAACTGAGAAGGTTGAAGAATACACCTCTGGTTCTTGCCCAGGAAAGCAATGTTCCAAGGCGGTGGCCATTGGCTTGGAGAAGGAAGGACAATATTGGGAAATGTGTAGTATCAACAGGATTTAGTGATTCATCGGATTGTGGGAAGGATCGTAAGGGAAAGGGAGGCGTTGAGGATGACTTCTGGAAGCCATCAGAGATGTAGGAGGAAAACTGGTGTCATAATAGCAAAGGAAGTGTAAGAGGCTTGGTCAGTAGTGTCAGATTCCAAAGAAAGTTTGAGTAAGATCAAGATCAAACAGCATCACCTATATTCTGTGGTTAAGAGGTTATAGGTGATCTTTGCAGGAAAGTTTCAGAAGAGTGAACAGGAGATGGAAGTAAAGACAACAAATCTAGGCTTCTGGTTATCTTCTGTATGGGAGTAATATTTGGCTTTCAATGACTAATGATAATTTCAAGGTAATAAAGAGTGGACAACATGCTAACCATTACTTGCTAGGGGGAAAGCTTGGGAGGAAAGGATGTTTATTTTTGGGTGGATATTTGTGTCTCTATGGGTGCTGATCCAGGCAGAACACCAGATATATTTACCCACTCCTAAGGCTTCAAGGAGCACCATAGCCCTGAGACCTGGTAGCTTTCCTGTTACAGTGTAAAGCAGGCATATCCTCTATGGACTCGCCCCCTGCCCCATCCTCCCAGTCCTTGGTCCCTCTAAGTGGCAGGGAACAGAGCCGCATAATAGTTTAGAACTACCAAATGGGAACTTTTATCCTTGCAAATTCAGATACCTAGCACATTCTTGCATGCTGTTTTAAAGATGTGGAATTAGGCAATTTTAGGTTTAGGCCTAGAGGTACCTCCAGGAACTATAATCAAACATTTAAAAAGTACTTTCTTATCTCTCTAGGGATGTAAATACCTTATAACATGTAAACCTAATAGTCACCCTTTCATATTTTCAGAAAATCCTCAGGAATACAGAATGTACAAAGTAGAAGACTGCCTCAAGATGTAGGAAAGGATAGAGTTCCCATCATGGCTCAGTGGTAACAAACCCAACTAGTATCCCTGAGGATGTGGGTTCGATCCCTGGCCTCGCTCAGTGGGTTAAGGATCCAGCGTTGCTGTGAGCTCTGTTACAGGTCGCAGATGCAGCTTGGATCTGGTGTTGCTGTGGCTGTGGTGTAGGCTGGCGGCTATAGCTCCGATTCAACCCCTAGCCTGGGAATCTCCATATGCCATGGGTGCGGTCCTAAAAAGACAAAAAAAAAAAAAAAAATGTAGGAAAGGAGGAGTTCCTGTTGTGGTACAGCAGAAACGAATCCAACTAGTATCCATGAGGATGCAGCTCCAATCCCTGACCTTGCTCAGTGGGTCAGGGATCCGGCATTGCCGTGAGCTGTGGTGTAGGCTGCAGATGTGGCTCGGATCCCGCATTGCTGTGACGTAGGTCAGCAGCTGGAGCTCCAATTCGACCCCTAGCCTTGGAAATTCCATATGCTGCTATGGGTGTGACCCTAAAAAACAAACAAACAAAAAGATGCAGGAAAGGAGAAAGTTAGGCAGTAGCTGGAAGAGAATGCAACGTCCAGAAAGTAGATTGCCACCAACCAATCCAATGATTCTAAATGTAAGTATGTCGTTACTAACTTGAAGTGTGGCCAGCCAGTGTCCAAGCACACTGGACACTTATACAGAGCAGTGGAGATCGAACCAAGGATGGACTCTAAGTAACAGCACAAATGTTGGTTTAGTACTCATGGCTGAAGCCCTGAACCCCTCTCTTCTGCCTGCCCTGCTGCCCACCGGTCTCTAATGGATCTCCAGTCAGGAAGGATTGGTGGGGGGCGAGCAACTGGTTTTGGAAAGATGAAAAAGTAAAGCTACTTTGTCTTTGCCTCAGGTTTGATGGGAATAGAACAAACAGGGCAAGAAACACTGGAACGTGGGTTTTGTGTAGGATGTGTTGGAACAGGTGTGGCAGCACCAAGCACTCCAGGGCTACATGAATCTTATGCAGTAATTCAGCCAGCAGCTACTCCATATCCATAGGCACACCTGAGACAGTTTTATAATCCGACCGCTCCCTTCTGCAACCTTCCCCACAATCCCCAAACCTCCGTGCCTTCAGTGCCACAGGGTGAACTCTTTCCTAAACGTTCTACCCACAGCTCCCAGCAGTGGGCCGGAGTTTAGTCCAGGGCATGCTGACCTTTCACTGATCAATCGATAAAGTGTTAAGTACATGCTATGGGGAAGGGTAATTGACAGGACGTTACTCCCCCAAGCAGGCGCGTAAGGTAAATCCTTGTAAAAACATCTCAAAGTGTGCGTGCGTACACTACCCGCCCACAATCATTGTGCTACCGCCATCAAGACACCATCCAGACCAGCCCAAGGCGCCACCCTCTCGGAGCACCCGACGCCCCGCCCACTTCCCTCGCACCTCCCCTGACGGAAGCGGAAGCGGCGTGTGAGCTGCCCGGGCGTCCGGCTTCCCGGCTACGGAAGCCGTGCTCCTCCGTGGCGCTCTTTGGTCTCGTCACCATGGCGCTGGCAGTCCTGCGGGTGCTGGAGCCCTTCCCGACAGAGACACCCCCGTTTGCGGTGCTGCTGCCACCCGAGGGCCCCTGGCCTGCAGCTGGGCTGGGCCTGGTGCTGGCGCTGCGGCCTGCAGGGGAGAGCCCAGCAGGGCCGGCGCTGCTAGTGGCGGCCCTGGAGGGGCCAAACACAGGCACCGAAGAGCAGGGGCCGGGCCCCCCGCAGCTCCTGGTTAGCCGCGCTCTGCTGCAGCTCTTGGCCCTGGGCTCCGGGGCGTGGGTGCGGGCGCGGCCAGTGCGGCGGCCCCCGGCACTGGGCTGGGCGCTGCTTGGCACCTCGTCTGGGACCGGGCTCGGACCGAGAGTCGGGCCGTTGCTGGTGAGGCGCGGAGAGGCCCTGCCAGTGCCGGGACCGCGGGTGCTGGAGACGCGGCCGGCGTTGCAAGGGCTGCTTGGCCCAGGGACGCGGCTGGCTGTGACTGAGCTCCGTGGGCGGGCCAAACTGGCTCCAGAGACTGAGGACAGCACCCGGCCCCCACCGCCACCCGTGGTGTCCTCCTTCGCGGCTTCTGGCACTGTCCGGCGACTCCGGGGAGTTCTGGGAGGGACTGGGGACTCACTGGGGGTGAGCAGGAGTTGTCTCCGTAGCCTTGGCCTCTTCCAAGGCGAATGGGTATGGGTGACCAAGGTCGGAGAGTCATCAGTCACTTTCCAGCCACACTTGGCCACGGTGCAGGTCGTAGAGCCTCGGTGGGACCTTTCTGAAAGGCTGGGACCTGTCTCTGGGCAGCTGGGAGAGCCCCTCGCTGATGGACTGGCCCTTGTGCCTGCCACTCTGGCTTTTAATCTCGGCTGTGATCCCCTGGAAGTGGGAGAGCTCAAAATTCAGGTAGGATATGGACTGAGGTCAGGAATGCTTTCTCTCCTTTATCCCCTCTTCTTTCTCTTAGCTGAATTGGAAGACCAGAGCTGTAGAATTTAGGTTCCTTACTCCTTAGATCTTGGACTTTCTGCTTATATGCCTTCTAGCCTTATGTATCCATTCTCTACAATTATGTTGGTGATGGGAAGAGCCTTCACTAGTCCCATGACAGGTGAGAGTCACAGTCAAATTACAAATGGATTAATCTAGGAGTTCCCATCGTGGCACAGTGGTTAACGAATCCGACTAGGAACCATGAGGTTGCGGGTTCGGTCCCTGGCCTCGCTCAGTGGCTTAAGGATCTGGTGTTGCCGTGAGCTGTGGTGTCGGTCGCAGATGTGGCTCGGATCCTGCATTGCTGTAGGTTGGCGACTACAGCTCCGATTCAGCCCAAGTGCGGCCCTAGAAAAGGCAAAAAAAAAAAAAAAAAAAGACAAGTGGATTAATCTAAATCTTATCAGTTTTTTTGTCCAGTTGCTGCAGTGTGTCCAGTATGTGCTGGGCAGTATGGAGGATGATACCTCAGTGCTTATCCTTGACCTCAAGTTCCTTCCTGTCCTTCTAGCCTCCTCTGTTAAAAGCCTACCTTCCTTTCCTTCAAGGCCCATCTAAAGATGCCACCTCCTTCTCAAAACCTTATATAATCTCACCACAAGAAATTTAACATCATTTCTTCTTCCTGTAGCATTTTGTACCTTTCAGGGAGCATTTATTTTATTGTCTTGTTATGATCGTGTAATCTGTCTAGTCCTCAACTTTGTATTGTAAGTTCCTTGAAGGAAAGGGCCCTTTATTATCTTTAGTGCTTAGTATTTAATTTTAATATTTTATTAAATATATCCAAGAGGAGTTTTCACTTTCTGCCTTTAAGGAACTTATTTCAAGAAGATGGTTGTATTGGAGGGGACAAATATAGTCTAATGGTTTTGGGGGTTTTTTTGGTATGTGTGTCTGTGTGTGTGTGTCTGTGTCTTTTTAGACATATTGAAGTTCGAAGGCTAGGGACTGAATCCAAGCTGCAGCTGTATCAACCCCAGATCTTTGAACCCATGCCTCTGCAGCAACTTGAGCCACTATAGTCGGATTCTTAATCCACTGCACCACAGCAGGAACTCCTGTCTGATGTGTCATTAAGCATCTAGATGATGATTTAGTCCTACACAGTCCAGTATGGAAACCACTAGCCACTTGATGGCTCTTTAAATCAACTGAAACTAAAGTTAAAAATTCAGTTCTGGAGTTCTCTTGTGACACAGTGGATTAAGGATCTGGCATTGTCACTGCAGCGACATGGGTTTCTGCTGTGGCGTGGTTTCAGTTCCTGGCCCAGGAACTTCCACATGCTGCTGGCGCCCCCCCCCCCCCCCGCAATTCAGTTCTTCAGTTATTTTAGTCACATATCAAGTGCTCAATAGCCACATGTAACTATAGAACATTTCTATCACTGTAGACAGTTATATTCGGAAATGCTGGACCAGGCAGTTAGTGCTCCGGGATGTCAGAAGAGATAGAAGGTATGCATGAATGCAGGTGTGGGTTTCCCTCAGAATGGGGAAAAACTACTAGAGTGCTCACACTGGAATTCATTCAACTGCCCCAACCCTTTCAGCTTCAGTGAGATCAGATCCTCTAAGTACAGCCCGGATTCAGAGCGTCCCCACTCATGTCCAGTTAATATTCGCAGTGGCTGCCTGACATCACTCAAAGGACTTGTGGGAATTAAATGTCTTACCATTTCACTGGCCCTGGGCCAGCATAAAGGTATCACAGATTGGTATCACATCTTTACTGGTTGAATGTTTTGGAGCCAGAGTCAGAAATCTCTTCATTGTGGTCATTAGAGGCGAGGTTTCTGTTTTCTGAGGAAGATAAAAGTATTCAGCTCTGCTGCCATAGGTCCCCTCTCCCACAAGCCTTGCGGTTACGGGAAGGATAAAAGATGAAAGTAGAAAACATTGGTTGCTAGGAGACTGGGCAGAGCGTGATTCCTTGGAAGGAGGTTATAAGGTGGTGGTTATTTCTCTAACAGAGGTACCTGGAGGGCTCCAGCACCCCCGAAGCCAAAGGAAGCTGCTCAGTGCTGCCGGGGCCTCCGTTTGCCAAAGAATTGCACATCGAAATTGTGTCCTCTCCTCACTACAGCACTAACGGAAGTTATGACCGTGTTCTTTACCGGCACTTTCAGACACCCAGGTTAGCTGCTTCCCCCTTTCAGGATGATGGCACCTCACCCTCATTGCTTCCCTCCTGCCCCATGCCTTAGGGTCAGGTACCACAGAGCCTCTGCTTTTATTTTATTTTATTTTATTTTAATTATTTATTTATTTATTTATTTATTTATCTTTTTAGGGCCACACCTGCAGTATATGGAGGTTCCCAGGCTAGGGGTAGAATTGGAACTGTAGTCCCCGGCCTACGCCACAGCCACAGCAACGCCAGATCCAAGCCGCATCTGCAACCTACACCACAGCTCACGGCAACACCGGATTCTTAACACACTGAGTGAGGCCAGGGATTGAACCTGTGTCATCATGGATATTAGTCAGATTGGTTTCTGCTGAGCCACGATGGGAACTCTGAGCTTCTGATTTTAAGAAACCACATTTTAAGGCAGTATTGTGGCTAGAAGCCCCTCGGTGTGTCAAGCAGACAATAGAGTATAAATCTGGACCACAAGGTGAATCCAGACATTCTAAACTGAGAAATCAGTGGGAGTTCCCATTGTGGTGCAGCGGAAACAAATCCGACTAGGAACCATGAGGTTGCGGGTTCGATCCCTGGCCTTGCTCAGTGGGTTAAGGATCTGGCGTTGCCGTGAGCTGTGGTGTAGGTCATAGACGTGGCTCAGATATGCCATTGCTGTGGCTGTGGTGTAGACCAGTAGCTGCAGCTCTGATTCCACCTCTAGCCTGGGAACCTCCATATGCCATGGATGCTGCCTTAAAAAGACAGCAACAACAACAACCAAAAAACCCTGAGAAAGCACCTGGATTTGAGAAGGCCCCCAAAGAGCCGGGATCCTGCTTTGCCCCTCTCTGGTCTCAGTTCCACTCTCTAGTCTCTCTGCCATCCCCCCAGCTCATTCTAGTCAGACTTGTTCTCCGGGTGGGCAGCAGGCCCCTAAGAAACTGCACGTTGGGGGTGGGCATGCAGGGGATGGGTCAGGCCCGCACGCTTGCCTCCCGTTGTGAGCTGACCAGGGCCACTGCTGTGTTACAGGGCAGTCCAGGAAGGGGATGTTCTGTGTGTGCCAACCGTCGGGCAAGTAGAGATCCTGGAAGGAAGCCCAGAGAAACTGCCCAGGTACGCAGCCATCTCCCACCGCTGGGTTCCTGACCTGGGTGCAGGAGTCCCGTAGCCCCACTCCCCTGAAGCTGAATGACTTTGTGCGTAAGAACATCTCGTTGTTGGCGTGTACACTTCTCTAGAGAGAGGGTGCAAACCTTCTTCAGGTTCTCAAATAGGCGTGTGAATGAAGAAGATTACAACCGCCGCATGCTGGCCTCGGGAGGTGTTTGCCCTCAGAGGGACTGGTGGTCCCGGGTAGAGTACAGCATTCAGAGTAGCTGAACGGCCTAGACCAAGGTGGGATTCCTTGCTTTTCATTCTCAGCTGGTGTTTGGGCCAAGATTTGGGCCCACCTCTCATAGACTCAGTGTGAGGAGACCCAGGCCCCGATTTCTGCCCAAATGGATGGTGGGCGCACAGGCTGCTTTTCAGATGATTTGTGTCTGATTTGTCCTTGGTCGACATTCAGAGCTTCTTTCTGGCCAGGGCTCAATCTCCCCAGTCTCAGGGTACCCAGACGGAGGGCTGGGAATGCCCAGTGTAATCCCATCTGGTGGCCCAGGGCACCTCTTGAAGCTTTCCCAGATCAACTTTACAACCGGGGCCTAGTGGAAAATGCTGGGCTGGCACCTATCAATCCCGACTGTCTCCCATCTTAAATGCAGCAGACGTCTGTGGGCTAGCTTTCTGTAGGAAAACTGTAGAATGCCCACCCCTCGTACTTGGAAAGGAGAACAGGCACTAGGCCCTCCTGAGACAGATGAGCAAGCTCGTTCTGTGCCTGGACCTCTGCCATTTCAGCCCCTGGAGGCCCGCCGCCTTCCTCTGGGTGCTGGGCACGTAGTTCTTCCCCCTGAGCAGGTCCTGGAAAGCAGGGTTGGGGTGGGCAGGTAGGTCCGAGGACAGAGATGAGTGCTTTAGCTCCCCCCCATCCTTGGACTTGGAAGGGAGGCTCCTGTGACCCCTGGGGAGGAAGGCAGCTCAGCCGTTTCAAACTCCCCCGTGACCCGCTTCCCCACACCAGGCCGACGGGATTGGCGCCACTGTCTGCCATCCAGCCTCCAGGACCACCGCCAGTGTTCCCGAGGTCTGGTCCGTGTTCTCGCTGTAGCGGTCCATCCACTCTCTCCTCCCATGGCCCCGCTCCCAGCCCCCAGTGCTGATCCTCCTTGGATTCCACTGTTCGCCATATGCACTCTGAACAGGAGGTTCAGGTGGCGGAGAGTCTAGGCCATGGATCCACACATCATTTTTTTTTTAAGGGCCGCACCTGTGGCACATAAAGTTCCCAGGCTATGAGTCAAATTGAAGCTCTAGCCACCGGCTACACCGCAGTCACAGCAATGCCAGATCTGAGCCATGTCTATGACCTACACCACAATTCACAGGAACACCAGATCCTTAACCCACTTGAGCGAGGCCAGTGATCAAACGCAAATCCTCACCAATACTAGTCCAGTTCATTATGGCTGAGCCACAACGGGAGCTCCCCCCTTTTTTATCTTTTTGCCTTTATTTAGAGCCGTACCTGCGGCATATGGAGGTTCCCAGGCTGGGGGTCTAACAGGAGCTGTAGCCGCCAGCCTAACCCACAGCCACAGCAACGCGGGATCCGAACCGCGTCTGCAACCTACACCACAACTCACAGCAACTCCGGATCCTTAACCCACTGAGCAAGGCCAGGGATCGAACCTGCAAGCTTATGGTTCTTAGTCGGATTCGTTAACCACTGAGCCACAAAGGGAACCCCCCCTTTTTTATATATATAATGAATAAAAGTAAGACAGCTTTCCTCATGTCCTAGTTTTTACCACAATCGTTGCCTGCCATGATAGTTATCAGAGTTTCATAATACTAACCTGCTATGCTTCCCCCTCCAGCTGAAGGCAGCCCCACCTCCCCTCCTTTGCTGCCAGAGGGAACAGCTCTGTGACTGTGGGACACCCTGAGCAAAGGACTTTGCTCCATTTGGTTCTTAAAGAAGCCCAGGCTTTGTCATTGCCGTGCTGCCTGGGGATTAAAGGGAAGGGTACATCCTTTCTTTCTCTGGAAAACTGGACCAGTCACTGCTGTCTGCTCCCCCACACCCCCTCCCCCTGCCTTCTGCTTCCTTAGTAGGTAGAATAACCCTCACTCGCTCCAACACTAGCCCGTGACCATGACCGCACAGTCCTGCTTATGGCTGGGAGCTTTCAAAAAAGACAAATGCCTGAGCCCCACCCCAGACCTACAGGAGCAGAATCAGGGTGGGTCTGGGACCTATGCAGTCTTTTTAAAATTTTTTTCCAAAGGAGGGAAAATGTTCATTCTTAATTTGAGATATAATTCACATGCCATGAAAGTCATCCTGTTAAAGTGTACAATTTGGTGGGTTTTAGTATATGAACGAGGTTGTGCAACCAACACCTCTAATTCCAGTCCAGAACATTTTATAGCCCCCCAATAAAACCCCACCCACTGGCTGTCACACCCTGTTCCCTCCTTCCCTCAGCTCCTGGCAGCCACTAATCTACTGAATGGAATTCCTATAATATGTGAGAGATGTCGATTGTTTTTGTTTCACAGATAATTCTAATGCTCAGCTAAATCAGAGAATCATTAATCACTAAATGTCGTTAGGAAGGAATATGCCTGCAAGTAGATTTTGTGGATTATTAAATTTTAAGAGCCAAGGGGCTCTTTGCTTTGAGGTTCTGGGCGGCCTGGGTGGGTATGAATTTGAGGGAGAGACGGTGCTCTGAAAACCAGTGAAAACAGGCAGAGGATCTGCTTGGTGCAGGGTGGCTTCTCCCACTGGAGTGGGTGGGCAGGATCTTTCCCTGGAGAAACACTCCCTCAGGTGACGTTGTCATGAGGAGCGAGGAGGACAGGCGCAGCTCCTGCTCTCAGAATGCCTGTGATCCAGTCAGGGAGACGAGAAGGACCATCCGCCTTCCCTTTGCCCCATACCCCCCTCCTCCCCACCTCCGCCATGTTGGGGGGCATTGATTTGTGCGGCTCTTGCGTGTGTCCCTGCCACGAACCTCTGATCGAGACGGCCACCTTGTCCTGGCGGCAGGGCCCTGGATCTGGGTTTCATTGGGCGTCTTTCCCGCAGGTGGCAGGAGATGTTTTTTAAAGTGAAGAAAACGGTTGGGGAAGCTCCGGACGGGCCAGCCAGCGCCTGCTTGGCCGACGCCACCCATACCTCCTTGTACTTGGTGAGGCCCGGCAGCGGGGGCAGACCTGGGGAAAGGAGCACAAAGAACTTCTGGAAACCTAAAGCTTCCTCCCACCTCTCACAGGTGGGCTCTACCCTGAGCCTCGTGCCAAGGCTCCTGTCCGGGGAGTCCACGCCCTGGAGCCGCTTGTCTCCTCCAGGCCTGGAGGCCTTGGTGACCGGGCTCTGCGCTGCCCTGAAGCCGCGCCTCCAGCCAGGGTGAGTGAGGCCGCAGCCTCCGGTGTGAGAGAAGCCCTTGCAAAACATCCCTGGAGGGGGCGGCAGGCCAGACGAGTGGTTCCTAATGGCCTGGCCGGGGTGGGAAGGGGTGTACCTCCCTCAGACCGCCGTCAGCCCCAGGCCGCCCCCCCCGTCCTTTCCATAAGCAAGTCCCCAGGCTCCTCGCCTGGGATGACCTCCTCTGTCCTTCAGGGTCAGCTGCGGAGAAATCGCCATCAGGCGCACCTGTCTCTAAGACTTCCGTTCCACCCCGGGAGCCCGCTAGCCGCCTTGGCCTTGAAAGACACAGGCGCTCAGACCGCTGGCCTAAGTGGCCACGGGTGCCTCCCTAGTTCCTCTCGATACGGTCCAACCAGGCAGAGAAGCCCAGGCTTTACTGACGACAAAAGGGAATTAGCTTTGGCTTCTGGGTGAGCTCCATGCCCCTGCCAGAGCGCCACAGGCGGTGAGGGCAGTAGGGCCTCCCCATGTGGCCCCAGCCCTGGGGGAGGGGCGCCTCACGGAGGGTGTCTGCTTTCTGGACGTGACCGTCCCCGTGTTTCTGGGGACTCAGATGTGGGCAGAATAGAGGAAACAAATGTCTCTTCTCTGGTCGCAGGGGTGCCCTGCTGACAGCACCTGGCAGTGTCCTTCTACGGGGCCCCCCGGGCAGTGGGAAAACCACTGCAGTAGCTGCCGCCTGCGGCCGCCTCGGGCTCCACTTACTGAAGGTGAGGGGCCCTGGGGGTAGACCCCACTACACTTCTTCTCTGTCCGGATTCTCCCTCTGTCCTCTGGCTACTTGCCTGGCCCCAGCACCTCAGCCCACTGGGCCCGTGGGTCAGGCATAGTCCCACGATGCTGAGCTGCTGAGAGAGGCTTCCAGGAAGGAGGGTGTTTCAAAGCTTTGGTGCTCAGTCCAGCCAGCGTGCCTTCTTCCCCTATCCCTGCCC